>WBZZ01002872.1:95000-117500 GCA_019918135.1 Paulinella micropora
AAATAGGTATTTCTTCTCCCTGTCCTATCTTTCTATCTGTTTAGAGGAGGAATCCGAAGAAAGGGAACGGAGTATGTATATATGTATGTAGGTATGTATGCATGTATGTGTGTGTGTGTGTAATGTAATGTAATGTAATGTAATGTAATGTAATGTAATGCACGTAAAGTAAATGGTAATGAAAATGTAAATGTAAATGTAAATGTAAATGTAAATGTGGGTATGTATGTATGTATGTATGTATGTATGTATGTATGAATGCATGTATGTATGTATGTATGTATGCATTTCTATATATGTAACATTGTATGTATCCATGTATGTATGTACATGTATGTACCACTGGTGCCTCGGCCTCGTCGACCATGTCGTTGTCCGCCATTGCAGGGGCCTAGAAGTAGTAGACGCAAGGAAATGGAACAATTATTGATTGATGGATTGATGGATTGACAAGGAGACAGGCAGCTATATCATTGTAATCATTTAATTACATTTCATATTTTATATGTAAGTATTACCTCGGGACGTTCGGCAAGGGACGACGAACTCGAGGGCGACTTTAAAAACAACGGCAAATAGGTATTTCTTCTCCCTGATCTATCTATCTATCTATAGAAGGAAGAATTAGGTTAGGCTTGAAGGGCCCTGACACGACATTTCTTTCTTAGTTGTGACGAGGAACTAAAAGATGTGTGAAGAGGAACTAAAAAAAGCGTCTTTGTGTTCATTTGCGCCGAACCACCTCGAGAGCCACCTCGAGGTGGCTCTCGAGGTGGTTCGCAGCGCAAATGAACACAAAGTTGTGATGAGGAACTAAAAAGAAGCGCCTAATAACGAAATGTGGTGTACGTACCATCATTGTTCCACTTTGGTGAATTCGAACAAGCTGGGAAATGAGAGGCAAAGAGAGTTACCTGTGGAAGGTTCTTTGTCCATCCCTTCCACAAAACTTCGGGACTTTGGCTGTAAAAAAAAAAATTTGTGGCACTTGCCCCAAACCAAAAGTGGTCCGATGTCAAATGCCTGAATTGGATCTGAGGAGGGCCCCGAATGAAACATAGATACAAAGTCAGACGGGCAGCGCGCAAACTTGTGCAGATGATGTTTTTCTGGCTTTCAATGCTGTTCCTGCTTTCTTTTTGTTGTTTCTTTCTTTTCTTTACTTTGGATTTTTATTATTTCTTTTCTTTCGTTCTTTTTTCTCTCTCCCCTTCCGACCCCCTTATCCCCCTCTCCCTCCCTCCTACCTATCGATCTACCTATCAATCTATCTATCTATCTATCTATCTATCTATCTATCTATCTATCTATCTATCTATCTATCTATCTATCTATCTATCTATCTATCTATCTATCTATCTATCTATCTATCTATCTATCAGTACTTCTATCTATCTATCTATCTATCTACCAAGCAATCAATCCAAGAACCCCCAGTCTCTCTCTTACTACTCTCTATCTCTCTCCCTATGTATGTAATGTATGCATGCCATGTATGTATGTAATGTATGCCTCATTCTGATGTATGTACGTCAAGGTCCCCTAAATGGGGTCGTAGTGAACAAACCCAACATCTTCTCTCTTCCCTCCCAATCCTCCCTCCCTCTCTCTCTCTCTCTCTCTCTCTCTCTTACTACTCTCTCTCTCTCTCTCTATATATATATATTTATGTATGTATGTAATGTATGCATGCCATGTGTGTATGTAAGCAACCAATAATAAGAGCACAAATACAAAAAAAAAAAAAAAAAAAAAAAAAAAAAAAAAAAAAAAAAACATACAAAAACCCATAAAAATAATACAAAAAAATACAGAAAACAAAAAAACAAATCAATAAAGAAATAATCGAGCAACAAACATCAAAAATATAAAGAAAAAAGACATAAAAAACAAAAAGAAAGATAAGCAAAAAAAACAAACATAAATAAACTAAAAAAAAAAAACAGAAAGAAAAAATGGAACATCAAGAAGAAATTTCTTTTTTGTTTTTGCGTTTTATTTGGTGGTTGTTGTCCATATCGTTTTTTAATTGTTATTTATTTAACAAAAACAACCATAACAAACAAACAAAAAAAAATATCAAAAAAACAAAAACAAATGTATGCTATTTATTATATCTAAACCCAATATGTAATAAAACACCACAAACAGATACATATAAAAACAGAAACAAACAAAACAATACAACAAAAATAATAAAAGGAAAACACAAGAAAAAGAACAAAGAACAAGAAATCTCCCAACAACAACAACAACAACAACAACAACAACACACTATGTATGTATGTATGTATGTATGTATGTTTGTATGTATGTATTAGTACCATGTATGTATGTATGTATGTATGTATGTACGTATACATGTATGTATGTATGTATGTATGTATGTATGGTATGTATGTATGTATGTAGTGGTAGTAATAATAATAGTAGTAGTAGTAGTAGTAGTAGTAGTAGTAGTAGTAGTAGTAGTCGTAGTCGTTGTTGCTGTTATGATGATGATGATGATGATGATGATTCGATGATGATGATGATGATGATGATGAGGATCATCATCATCATCATCATGACCATGACTTCAATGACATTACTGATCATTGAACCATTGTCGTAGGTATGTATTTGTGTGTATGTTTGTGTGTAGGGCACCTGATGCGCACGGTCGGTGCCGGGCTAGGGTTAGGGAACGTGCGGAATCCATGGCCACGCCCTGCGGCACCCGCCGGGACTGTGAGGGAGCCTTCAGGCGCCGGCCTATCATGCCCTGCGCCAACTGCAGCTGCCGCAAACGCGGGGGGGGGGGGGGGGGGGGGGGGGCTCCACGCCCCTCACGCCCTAACCCTAACTTCAATGGCAGTCCTGGCTCCCTTCGTACGCATGGTCATATGCAGCGGCAGTTGCAGGCACGTCCTATCGCGTCGACACCTCGCCTGTCACGATTGGCAAGCACAAGACCTCCTGCCCCAGCACATGCGGTCGAGACAGCCGTCTGCGCTCTTGCTTCGCCCCCGGTTACGCCCTCCTCACAGCCGCCCGAGACAGCCGTCAGCGCTCTTGCTTCGCCCCCGGTTACTGTTACGCCCTCCTCACAGCCGCCCGTTCCCCGGCGGGCGGGGCGTCCGCGCGCCGACGTAAGTGAGGTCAGCGACAAGACGCGTAAGCGAATCGAAGCGACTCGCAAGTGGCGCCGTTTACAAGAGGTGGGCCTGGGTCTGCTGTCGCTGGGCATCAGTGACTTGCAACTTAAAGAGTATCTGCGGTCCAGCCAAGGGCTCAGTCGATATCCAAAAACGTGTGCCGCCATGGTTCAGTCCTCGTCCGCATCTGGCATTGTTGAGGCAACACGCCTCCTGCTAAAGCAACTACCTTCTCAATCCACCTTTCGCCAGGCCATCCTTGGCGTCATGAAGGTCAACATGGACTGGAAAGAAATGGAAACGGCATTTTCGGCCGAGGAAGCCTCTCGTCAACACGTAAATGCTGGCGCACGGACTGTGAGGTCGATGCTGGATGGGACGCTTCCGGCAGAACAGCGCCCTGAGCTCTTCACGGCCGGCCGTCCACGAGGCGTGTTACGAGACCACTATTGTGAGCTTGAAAAGACTGTGCTCAGAGAGTCTATTCTGAAGGGACTGTCCCATAAGTCCGGCTCGCTTACCAACCTGTGGTACGGCACCCGTGAATCTTTTTGGGAGTTCTCACAGGGCGATGCAAGCAAAGACGCGTTTTCAGCCCTAGTCAGCAGGTGCGGGGGGAAAGCAGACTTTCGGGAGCAATTCAAGAGTTCGAAGAAGATGCTGAGCAACCTTGATGCATACCTCTGTGTAAATGATCCTTCAAAACCATGCGTACTGCTTCCTAGTAGTACGGAGTCATCGTTATCGTCATCATCATCATCATCATCATCATCATCATCGTCATCATCATCATCATCGTCGCCTGCGCCATCTTCACCGTCATCATCATCTTCATCATCATCATCATCATCACCATCGTCATCATCATCGTCATCATCATCGTCATCATCATCGCCATCATCATCATCATCGTCATCATCATCGTCATCATCATCGTCATCATCATCGTCATCATCATCGTCATCATCATCATCATCTGCGTCATCGTCTTCGTCATCGTCATCGTCATCGTCATCATCATCATCATCATCATCATCGTCGTCATCATCATCATCGTCATCATCGTCATCGTCATCGTCATCGTCATCGTCATCGTCATCATCGTCATCATCATCATCATCATCATCATCATCGTCATCATCATCATCATCATCATCGTCATCATCATCATCATCGTCATCGTCATCATCGTCATCGTCATCGTCATCGTCATCGTCATCGTCATCATCATCATCATCATCATCATCATCGTCATCGTCTGGATCGCCCGAACCAGAGACTTCTCACGAGCTGGCATCATCGTGGGGCTGTGGCAAGACCTGCGGGTCCAATATCTGTCAGCAGTGTGTTTATTTGAATTTTCTTTGTCCGTCTGCCTTTTAATATCGTTTGTGCAATGCTATTATAGGCACGCGTTCAAGGCGCGAACACGGGAGGCGCTCCAAAAAATTCTACATGCGCACCCCCGTATCACTTTCAGGTATATGGACTCGATGCATACATTCCGGCATACATACATGCATGCATACATGCATACATACATACATATATACATATATACATACAGGCTCGCAACCAAATCGAGTCCATGCGAGTGGTGCAACATGGAAGGGTTCTGGAAGAAGAGGCTAGACAGGGTTATGGATCAACAAGTCAACGAGCCGGATCAATGTAACCAGCTGGAGATCGCGGACCTCAGGAGAAAGCTGGAAAACGTGGCAATACACCAACGGCAATTGGGTCACGTTAGTGCTAGCGCGTGAGTGATAGTGTGTGTCTTGAGGGGGGGATTGATACACACTGGACCTACATTTGCACAGCTGTTCAAAGACCCTTCGTCAAGGCCTTGATCAGGAACTTGCAGCCTGGCAGAAAGGACTGTGTCGTGTATCAGGTACATACATATTTACTTACATATCTACCTATCTACCTATCTACCTATCTATCTATCTATCTATCTATCTATCTATCTATCTATCTATCTATCTATCTATAGGGGAAGGGGGGGGGGGAGGGGAGGGGGGGAGGGGAGGGGATCGGATAGATAGATAGATAGATAGATAGATAGATAGATAGATAGATAGATAGGATAGATAGATAGATAGATAGATAGATAGATAGATGGATGGATGGATGGATGGATAGATGGATAGATAGATAGATAGATAGATAGATAGATAGATAGATGAGGAGTGCTGAGAGCTCCTGTCAGTTCTCATATATTAAACACATTATACACATAGCTATCTATTTATTTATCATTGATATGCATTCATTTTGCATTGGCGTATTGTTTCTGTTCAACAGGATTATATAGGTATTTCGGGTGAGAGAACGGGCGATTCCATTCACGACCTCGTCTTCTCCATCGCGTGGAGAGACGACATCGGACTGCTACGCTACACCTACGTACACAACTGGATGCGCACGCCGCACAACAACTACTCTACTCGCATGGTCTGGAAGCGTCACCTGGATCGTTCATTCCATCCTGGTAGGCATCCCTTTCCATTTTGCATGTTCTCTGCTCTGCTCTGACCGTATCTTACCTTACCTTACCTTAGTAATTACGTCACCCTAGTAACCTAATTAATCTTACGTTATCATCTTTTTTTCTTTTTTTCTTTTCAACTTTTTTTCTTTTTTTCTTTTTTTTTTTTTTCTTCCTCTTTTTCTTTACAGTTCCTGGCCAAGAGGGAGGGCCTGGGGCCTTTAAAGGATTCGACACCATCTACCGCACTGGTGACGGAGGCAGCGACTTCCAGAACTTCAATTTCATCCACTTCGAGTCCTACGTCAACAAGGTAGGTATATATCTATATATGTATGTATGCATGCATGCCATGAACGCCATGCGTGCATCCGTGCCATGCAATGCATGCGATGCTAATCCGATGCGGTACATGCGTACATACGTATGTTTGTATGTTTTAAAATACGCTTTTATATTATAATATGTATTGCTGATGACAGAATAGAGCCTGCCGTATGTATGTATTTATAATAACTATTATGTACTGATATGTATTGATGTATTCCAGGAGTACGGTATTCACTTCGAGTCGCACCTTCTTTGTGCATCCCATGCGTACAACCCCTGCGACGGAAGTAAGCGACGCTACGTGAAGGTACATTATAGCTAGGTTACGTGTCAGTATTACTATGTATGTATGTATGTATGTATGTATTTATGCAAGTATGTATGTATTTATGTATTTATCATTGTATGTATGTATGCATGTAATACAATGTATGTAGGTATACGTATATACGTATGTATGTATGTATATAATAAATGTCTGTACGTATGTTTGTAGCACTTCCGGACTGATCAGTTAGTGAGGGGCACTTCGTTCGAGCTCGTTCAGGACTGGCTTTGGAGCTCCGAGCGCGCAGCATTCGACAACGAGCTTCTCTTCGCGTTCGAGGACGGCAAGTACACCGCCTTTGTCAAGGAATGCACCACCGGTATACGGATTCAAGATTATTGTGCAAATTTGGGGAGTGGAGGGGAAGGCAGGGGAGGCAGTGTAAGTTTCTCGTTTTTTCTTGTGTATTCCGCAGCAACCGGGCCCCGGACGAACAGCCGGTGGGGTTGTCCAAGCTGCGTTCCTATGTCTATCATAGGATTGACCCCCGTACGGGCGACAGGGTACTATTACTAACAACCTATCCCAGACAGGGAGGGAGGGAGGGAGGGAAAGAGAGGGAGGGAGGAAAGGAGGGGAGAGAGGGGAGGGGAGGAGATGGGAGGCACGACCCATTTGATTGATATACTTAGATTCATTTATGTATTTCAATTCAATATTATCAGGTCTATACCCCTGGCGTGGCGTACGGCGCCAGCCATTCCGATATCGATCACAAGCATAGGGTTGTCATGGATATGCGCACTGACGCCGAGGCGGGGTTTAAGCGGTGCGAGCGCTGCACGCAAGCCTTGGGTATGTATTACAATGAGTAATCTGTATGTATGTATGTATATGTATGTATGTATGTATGTATGTATGGAATATTGTATGTATGTATGCATGTATGACATTGTATATTTGCATGTAATGTTGTATGTCGATATATCTGTATGTATGTCACAGTATGCTTTCGTGCATCAGGAAAACCGTCGCCCGCCCACCCGGAAGGTCCGAAGGGCTGTCCTATTGCCAACAAGAAGGACCCGCCCCGTGAGCCCGTGCTCTTCGGAAGCGATATCAGGGCCGACAAGGAGATGACAAGGCAGGACCTCAAGGCAAGGCTCAAGGTAACTCAGAGTACTTGCATGCTACTCTCACTCTCACACACTCCTAATCTCTCTCTCTCTATATCTCTCTCTCTCCCTCTCTCTCTCTTTCTTTCATTCTCTCTCTCTATCTCCCTCCCTCTCTCTCTCTCTCTCTCTCTCTCTCTCTCTCTCTCCTCACATGCACTGACAGAAGGACGAGGAAGAGTTCAAGGCCATATCAAGGGCGCAAAACCTAATCAAGAAGTATCACAAGCATGAGCTGATGGAGGAGCTGGCAGACGCCGGGGTCGAGACACCTGGAGGGACCCGGGTTCTAGAAATGAGGCGTCTGTTGCTGGTACCTCTTTTCATCCTCATGTATGTATGTATGTATGTATGTCTGTATATGTGTATGTCTGTGTGTATCACAATGTATGCATTGTATGTCTGTTGCTGGTGGCGATGTATGTATGACTGCTATCTTGGTGGAGTACCACAAAGGATACAAGGGGCTGCCGGGCGTTGCGGACGTTGTGGCGAAGAGGTCCCGCCGATCCAGGAAGAGGACGCGCAATGCCAAGGCGGGCGACGGCAAGGCGGGCGAAGGCAAGGCGGGCGAAGGCAAGGCGGGCAAAGGCAAGGTCCTGACGGCGGACAGCGATTCAGAATCCAGCAGAGAAGGTCCTTGTAGCTGGAGCGAACGATCAGACGAGTCCGACGAAGAAGGGGAGCGCAATTACAAGATTCGAGAGCGCCTGCAGGAAGAGGTGCGCGAGGTCGCTCTCACTTTCACACACACTGTTGTGAGAAATAATAATAATAATAATAATAATAATAATAATAATAATAATAATAATAATAATAATAATAATAATAATAATAATAATAATAATAATAATAATAATAATAATAATAATAATAATAATAATAGTGCTTCTCTGTCAATGGCTGATGCATTTCTGCACATGCGCCTCCATCGTCTCACCCGTGAGGGGAGTACGAAGAATTGACGATAGGCTCTAATGACATCCCCGCAAGGACAGTTCCAACACTTCCAGACGGACCGGTATGTTCAATGAAAACACTGGTCCAGACGGATCGGTATGTGCAATGAAAATACTGGTGGCACCGACGGGAATCGAACTGGCGACAGGGCCCAAATGGTAGAACTTGACCACTGGGCTATCACGGTGTCTATAATAATAATAATAATAATAATAATAATAATAATAATAATAATAATAATAATAGTGCTTCTCTGTCAATGGCTGATGCATTTCTGCACATGCGCCTCCATCGTCTCACCCGTGAGGGGAGTACGAAGAATTGACGATAAGCTCTAATGACACCCCCGCAAGGGCAGTTCCAACACTTCCAGACGGGCCGGTATGTTCAATGAAAATACTGGTCCAGAAATAGACCGGTATGTTCAATGAAAATACTGGTGGCACCGACGGGAATCGAACTGGCGACAGGGCCCAGATGGTAGAACTTGACCACTGGGCTATCACGGTGTCCACAATAATAATAATAATAATAATAATAATAATAATAATAATAATAATAATAATAATAATAATAATAATAATAATAATAATAATAATAATAATAATAATAATAATAATAATAATAATAATAATAATAATAATAATAATAATAATAATCATAATAGTGCTTCTCTGTTAATGGCTGATGCATTTCTGCACATGCGCCTCCATCGTCTCACCCGTGAGGGGAGTACGAAGAATTGACGATAAGCTCTAATGACACCCCCGCAAGGGCAGTTCCAACACTTCCAGACGGGCCGGTATGTTCAATGAAAATACTGGTCCAGAAATAGACCGGTATGTTCAATGAAAATACTGGTGGCACCGACGGGAATCGAACTGGCGACAGGGCCCAGATGGTAGAACTTGACCACTGTGCTATCACGGTGTCCATAATAATCATAATAATAATAGTAATAATAGTAATAGATAATAATGTGTGTGTGTGTATGGTTGCTCTTGTGCACAAGGAGTTGGGTCTTCCCAAGCGCTGGGCCCCCGCTCCCAGGCGCAGGCGCCTCGCCCCATCTTCACCCGCACCCGCTGCCAAGCGCAGGCGCCCCACCATATTGTCAGCGCCCGACCCATCAGATTCTACACTCGCAAGCGCAACCCATGCGCCCGACCCATCAGCGCCACAAACAGCAGGTTCCTCTTTTGTCAGTGTCTGTCTATCCTTTCTTTGCTATATCTTCTTCAGTGACTCCTTTAATGCCGATCTTCTTCATTAAATTCAGTGTCTGTCTATCCTTCTTCAGTGTCTGCTCTATCTTCTTCATTGTCTGTCGATCCTTCCTTTGCTCTATCTTTTTCATTAAATTCAAAACATTCTTTCTTCTTTCATTCATTTCACTCATTCATTCATTCACTCATTCATTCATTCATTCATTCATTCTTGTTTTCTTTCTTTCTTCTTGCGCAGACAATGACGAAGGCGCTACTGATGCGAGACATGTGTACTTCGACGAAACAGCGAACCAAGTTGCAACGTTCAAACAACGTACATACATACACACATACATACACACATACATACATACATATATACATACATACATACAAATACATACATACATACATACATACATACATACATACATACATTAATTAATTAATTAATTAATTCGTCCGTACATACCGTTGCATGCGATGCGATGTATGCAGGCATGCGATTCATGCGTGCGATGAATGCGATGAATGCGATGCGATGCATGCAGGCGACGAATACAATCAATGCAATGAATGCGATGCGATGAATACACATGTGATACACGCATGCGATGCATGCATGCATGTATTACATACATATATAGTATTAGTATTACATACTATGATTCCATACATACATACATACATACATACATACATACATACATTATATATTTATATGCACATGCATACAGGTGACCCAACCTGTACTATTTCGGTTGACGCTAGACCAGGTGCAATCTCCCCACCTTTGCCAGCGTCTTCGGCGGCGTCGCTTTTAATATCATCAGACAATCCAACTGTTTCCCGTCGTGCTATTTCCCTTGCGTCTTCTGGTGGCCCCGCCCCTGCGGGTGGACATCAAGCCACGTCGGGGGGAGGTTGCACACAGCAGGCCGCCGCTCAGGGAGGACGTCGGGCCACGGCAGAAGAAGCAGACTCTTGCGAAGGCTCAGGGTCGAGTGCCGCAAACATCAGAGAGCTAGCCGACGATGGCGCGGGTTTCATTGCGACAGAGCATGCCAGCGCTTGTGTCACGCAAGCACAGGGCACTGTAGAACCGGCACCGCGTGCCAGCTCTCAGAGCTGCGCAGCGGCAGTTCCCGAGCCTTTGCCAAAGTCTGCCTCTTCTGCCGCCGCTGGCCCTGTGCACTCCACGCCGCGGACTTCCATTGCCACAGAGCATGCCAGCGCTTGTGCCACGCAAGCACAGGGCCCTGTGGAACCGCCGGCGGGCCGGGCACCGCCTGCCAGCACTGAGACCTGCGCAACAACAGTGCCCAAGCCTTTGCCAAAGTCTGCCTCCTCTGCAGCCGATGGCTCTGTGCAACCATTCAGACCCCGTGTCGGGTCAATCACTGCTGTAGTTGATGGAGGTGGCAGTGTTTGGCTGGCACAAGTGCTTACTCATTCAAAGCAGACTGACAGGGCCGATGAGTTTACGGTGCATTACCTCGTACCAGAGGTAGCCGCTCAGAAGGGTGAGATCAAGAGAGTCATTGACAAAGGTTTTCTGCTGGGCTGGGTAGACCCCGAGGATGACTCTGTCATGCCCTGCGCAGAGAAGCCTGCGGGCGCAGGAATCAAGAAGTGGAAAGGAGTCGAATGCAGTGCCAACGTCCTTACTTCTTTCAGGGACACGGAAGTGTTGCTTAATGAGGACAAGACACTGTCTCAATCTTGCAAGGATTTGATTGAGAATGAGACCCTGGGGGTGCCTGTGCCTGCAAGGAAAGAATCTGGAAGTTCAGGTGTAGTAAGGAGAAGGAGAAGACGACTTAAGCGTGTTAGATATACACTGCGTCGTGATCATGCACCTTCAGAATCTGAATCTGAATCTGAATCTTCGAATGATTGAATCAGATTGAAATTGAGTATTCATGTCCCTCTGCTTTCGCTGATCACTAATCTGTGGGTCCACTGAGGGGTCCCGAGCCGGGGCCTGGGTCTTGGTGAGGTCATTGACACTGATAGATCGCTAAGACAGCTTGATATTAATGGACCTGAGTACATATTTCAATTAAAGTTATTTTTAAAAAAAACGATCGAAAGGACTGAGATCACAGGTGCATGTACCCTACATGTACCGTACACATGTAGGGTACAGTGCCCACTGCTTGATCCTGATGACCTGTACATGTACGGTACATGTACCGGAGGTGGTCCGGAGGTGGTCCGGTACATGTACCGGAGGTGGTCCGGTACATGTACCAGAGCTGGTCCGCAGGTGGTCCGCAGGTGGTCCGGAGGTGGGTGATGACCCCCTATTTGTTAGAAAGTCTGTATTCCGGATCGCGTCACGCACCCTCTCCCGCTGCCTGCTCAATGTCCGAGGGAGAAGGCAAGGGAAGGGAAGGGAAGGGAGAAGGGAGAGGGAAAGTAACGGTTTACGCGTGCCCGCGTGCCAGTCCACGGAAAACGACCCCCTCCCTGCGACACCGCCTACCGCCGAGCACACCCCCCCCCCCCCTCCAGTGCCGCCTACCGCCGAGTCACCCCCCCCCCCCTCCAGTGCCGCCTACCGCCGAGTCAACCCCCCCCCCCCTCCCTCCGGCACCGCCTGTCGGAAAGACCCCCCCTCCTCCCCTCTCTCCTGCCAGCGCAGGCCTGTCGGAAAGCCCCCCCCCCCCCCCCTCCCTCCCTCTCTCCGGGTGCCCCCAGCGCCGCCTGTCGGAAAGCCCCCCCCCCCCCCCCCCCCCCTCTCCCCATCCCCCCCCCCTCCCTCTCTCCGGCCAGCGCCGCCTGTCGGAAAGCCCCCCCCCCCCCCCTCTCCCTGTGTATTTTTTCTTGAGACATCTGCCACCATCCGGAAAACCCCCCACCCCCCCCCTCCCTCCCTTGTTGTTTTATTTTTATTTTTTTTTTGAAAAATTAAAAAAAGTGTCTCATACGTCTCAGACCCCCCCTAAAAAAGGCCAAAGATCGCACAGGCAAGGCCGGCGCCTTGAGACAGGGTTGAGACAGCCTGTGAAAGAGGAGGCGAGCGGCGAATGGTGCCACCTCCCCTTCAATCTCCCTTTTGAGACAAATTAATAGAGTTCGAGACAAAAAACTGATATTTTTTGAAAATCTATTTTGAAAAATCCCGGAAAATCCCCCCCCTCCCGGGGGGATGGGCGGCGGCCGGACCCGTGGCAGATGTCTCAAACTCCAAGGGAAACTGAAAGGGATTTTTTTTCGTTTGCGGTAAATTTCCTACTCCCCGTGAATTTCCGCCCTAAAATGTGGCTATGAGACGTGAAGTCGGGAAGTTTATCCACAACTTTTGGGGAGGGTGCAAAAAGTTACCTTTCCCCCGGGAGCCAGGGAGCCAGACCCGTGGCAGATGTCTCAAGGGAAGCAAGTGTTTTTTTTGACGGTAAATTTTCCTTTAGTGAAAAAAAAAACAGAACTGGGTGTCAAAGCTAGCAAGCGTGTCCACTGCTTACACCGAGGCTGGCTGGGCGGGTGCCTGCTTGGCGACGAGGCGGTAGACGGAGACGGGCCCGTCAAAGATGCGGCAGGCCACGAGATTCTGTTGAGTGAGAGCCATGGCAAAATGGCTGGCAGCGTTCAGCAAAAGACAGTTCTTCGTGTCCACTGCTACCGTGTGGGCCCAGCCGCTGACGAGAAAGATGCCACGAAGGTCGCTGCCCTTACGGGTCAGGTCGTACCAGCTCGCCTTCTTGAGAGGGCGCAGAGAGTAGAGTGAGCTAGTGTCGAAGCACCGGAAGCAGTCGCAGAGAAAATCGATGAGCTGCTGGACCTCGCAGTAGCAGTTCAGCTTTGCGTGCAAGAGGGCGAGGTACTTGCTGGGAGGCTGACAGCCCTTGGCGACCAACGCGTTGAAGAACGCGTCTTGGACGCAGTAGTATCGGCCCGAGGAGCGCGCGGAGAGGCGATACAGGTCGCCACGCGGGAAGGGCGCCGGGCCGTCGTCGTTGGCACCGCTGCCCAGCGGCCAGTACACATCCTGCTTCAGGCCGTTCGTTTTGCGCAAGCCCGCCCGGCTGATGCAGGCATGAACCATGTGCTGGCGCTCCTCGTAGTCCCGCTCCCTGCCCGGCTGGCCCTTAAACTCGTCCCGAAACACTTTGATGGGGATGAGCTCCTGCACGGGCTTCTTCCGCAGAGGGTCCTTTTTGTCAGGGAACGCAATGGTGAACGAGTCGGTGTCCAAATCGACCTTTATGTTCTCCCGGCAGGGGGTCGGAGCATGCGGCTGGTCTTCCCAGTTGTAGGCAATCCACAAGAAGCTCTCCTTGCCGGGAAGCATCACTTCCTGGCGGATGGACCCCTTAGCATGCTCTGCCTCTCGCTTCAAGTCTTCCGTTGACAGTTCTTGTAGACGGTCCCATGCTTTGGACTCGGGCCCTTCCTCGGGCGGCTCTCCGACGTGACTGCTGTCACATCCAAGCTGAGTCACATGATTGTACTCAACCGCCAGGCGGAGGCAGGCCATCTCCTCTCCTGACATCTTCTTGGTTTTCTTTTTCGCTTTCTTCTTCTCTTTCTTTTTCCTGTTCCGCTTGGTTGCGGCGGACGAGGGCTGGGCCTTTTTCTGGCTGATGCAGCGGTCCAGTGGCGTGGTCGTTTCTCGGCGCGTGCGACCAGGAGGGGGCGGTGGCAGCGCCTTACTGCTCTTCCAGCCAGGGCCGCCCGCATTGGGCGCTTCAGCCTTGGTTGCGGAGCGAGTAGTAATCTTTGCAGAGCCGCCCACATTGTGCGCTGCAGCTCTGCTCGGACAGGCAGTGACACCGACACCCCTCTTGGTGCGCGCACTTCGAATCATTCACTGCTTTTTCGGACTGCGAGTGGCAGGAGCCTTGGGCCTGTGCACTAAAAAAAATTCGTGGCTGGTACACACTGCACAAATAAGTGGATTTTCACTTGTGGGTGGGTTCAGGTGGCACCGCCCACTAGAAAAATTTTTATGGCAGATTCAGGTAGATTTCGACCTGGCGCGTCGAACGCCACTTGTCACCACCAAAACGGACTACGGGCGGCTGCAGGAGAAGGCAGCAAAGTTCGGTCCCCAAAAAATCCAGAATCCTACCACCAGAAAAATCATGTGTTTTTCACATAATCATGCCACCCGGTGCCACCCTGCGTGATACGGCCGAAAAAGGCAGCACCCAGGGGTATTTCTGCACTGCCTCAATCATCATAACTATTGCATTTTTTCACCGGTGGCACCGGTGACCACAAAAATGCAGTTACACCGCAAAACACACGTATTTATGCTGACAGTGAATTCCCACCACAAAATGTGGCTATGAGACGTGAAGTCGGGAAGTTTATCCACAACTTTTCAGGAAGTGGCAAAAATCCCCCCTCCCCCCCAGGTGGCAGGGGCCAGACCCGTGGCAGATGTCTCAAACTATGGCCTGAAAAAAGTGGTGAATGGTGCCACCGGGGTGATACGGCCGAAAGGGGCACCACACAGTGACATTTCGGCATTTTGCAGAATTTGCAGCGACTACTGCCCTTTTCGCCGTTTTACAGTGAATTTCCACCACAAAATGTGGCTATGAGACGTGAAGTCTGGAAGTTTATCCACAACTTTTCAGGAAGGGGCAAAAAGCCCTCCCTCCCCCCAGGGGGCAGGGGCCAGACCCGTGGCAGATGTCTCAAACTATTGCATGAAAAAGTGGTGAATGGTGCCACCGGGGTGATACTGCCGAAAGGGGCACCACACAGGAACATTTCGGCATTGCCGAAATTGCAACAACTACTGCCTTTTTCGCCCGTATCACACGGTGCCACCTGGTGCCACCAACGACCACAAAAATGCAGTTACACCGCAAAACACGTATAATTTGGCTGATCGTGAATATTCACGTCTAATGCCAATACGACAGTACTAAAATGGCAATACTAACCCGACCGGTCCTGATCGGGACAAAAAGGAAATACATGTGATCAGGCCTATCGTAGATTTTGTATTATTTTTTAAATATATATATATATATATATATATATATATATATATATATATATATATATATATATATATATATATATATATGTACAGTACGCAAGGTTTAATGAGAAAGAGACGATAGAAAGAAAAAAATGAGCCTAATTCAAAAGAATTCTGATTCCAAGGAACAACAGTACCAGCTCAGAAGGAAATCTGGAACTAAGGTTCAACAGAAAGCTCCTGGAAAGTTTTTTCTTTTTTTTGTTGTTTTTTTTGTTTTTTTTCACAAGAAAATATTTTAATAATAATGAAACGTTGTATAAATAATAGAAACTAATTCATAAATATTAATAGTCCTAGTCAGAGTGCTCATAATTTAAACTAGCTATAGCTAAAAGCTAATTACTCAAATCGACGCGATTCCCTGTATGGGAAAGCAGATGCGAGGCTGATAGCCTGTCTCTTGTGCTGTGGGAGTCTGTGCGGATGTAGGCAGTTGGACTTCCTGAGTTGATGCATCCAGTTGATGTAATTCCAGCGATGGATTGCAAAGTGAAGAATAGTCTTGATCCGTAGTGTGTACGCTTGCGGACTGTAGATCGATGAGATGTAGAATGCTGCCTGCTCACCGATGTTCCTCATGAAGACTTGAGCATGCGTTCCAAATCCACCGAAGCTAGACATGACAAAAGGGATTAATTCCGCGCCAGCCTGCTTACATCCTTCCGCGTGTTTGTTGATTTTTTCGGTTTCACGCTCTCGATGGCAGCATTCACGTCGCGAATGGTATCTTCGACATAGGATGGAGCGACAGGGTTGGTGACTGCAAGATCAGTGTCAAGCTGTAGCGGAGAGGTAGTATTCGCAGAGGTGAAAACAGCGAGGTCGATCCATCATTTCTCGTCATTGTAGTAACGAGGCTCGAGCTTTGCGTTCATCCCACCTACCTTTGAAACGTCCTCATACAATAGCTTTACAAGGTCATCATGCTTGAGCTTAGCAGCAGAACCGCGCTTCTGTGTGTATGTGTTGTCAGTGTGTGTTTCAAGTGCAGAGAGAGTGAGGAAGGAAGCTTTGCATTCGCAGCAAGCATAAGGTCCTGGGTCGGGTGGCAGTTCTTTTGATAGGTCGACGAGGCCGGCACGCCTTTGTCTCATGAGATCCCATGGCTGATCTTGAAGTATAAGGTATCTGTGGATGGGTGTGCATGTAAGAGCAATGTTAGCGCCTTCAGCAAGTAGAGCGTTCTGACGTGCTCCTTCAACGTCGGGGACGTCACGTGCTCGCCAGTTCTCAAATCGCTGAAAGTTGTGCTGAACAAGAAAGCTTTTTTGTAATTTGCAAAAACGTAGAGCATATTTATCAATATCGGCACGAGCAGATAGGTATGGAGAGGAGGGCAGAGCACAGTGTTGTATAAATGAGGGGAAAGGGAGAGAAGTAAAGTCATCACAAAGGGGGAGTAGAGTGGTGATGGGGATGGAGAGGTTGATGCCGCCCGAGTGCTTTGTAACTGGGTTGCATTCGCCTGAGCGCGCAGTCGATCCAGAGTAGGACAGATTTCTAAGAAGAGAGGGAGAGGGTTAGGATGATACTTATTATCAGCATTCAAAACGGATGCAGCATAGCTAGGATTCACTATCTCAAGCGAGACCCAAATCCTGTGTGCAGCGTCTGCAAGTGATGCAGCGTATGCGATGGGGGCAAGAGCCTTAACATCAGACAATCCGAAGCCACATGAGTGTACAGGCAGGCAGGCTTGAGCACGAACTGAGTTCTGCACGTCATCAGGTAGCGAGTGAAAGGCACCTGCATCTACACCAAAGACATGCAAGAATGTGTCGTGCATGTGATGATTGATCTGGTTGATGATGTTTGAGAAGAGAGATGTGGGGATGGTGCGCATGAGATGAACAAGATAGCTGGGCAATGTTTTGGATAAAGTGTGGTATGCAATTTGATGTTCCATTCTCTCATCTTTGAGAGCGTCAAAGACAGGTAAGATTTTGGATAATACGTCCTTAGATATCTCGTTCATCATCTCTTGCTTCCATTAGTCGTCCTTGAAGTCACCAATTACGCCCTTGAGCGTCTTCGTCCACCCGTGCTTGATTGGTTTCCCATGTTCCGTAGCAAAATCGATAAGTGATTGTGGCGATGGATGGCGTGACTGCCAGAGGATGCATTCAATGTTGAAGTTGAGATCATAAGGCTTACAGCCTTGATTACAGCAATCGTTGTGGCCCATGCCAATGTATGGCTTCCCTGACAAATCTTTGTAGACAATCCATGATTCCGCATCATTGCCATATTGTAGGTCGATACAGCCGTAGTGATACTTAAGCTTCTCTTGATTGTAGGCAGCTTGAAGCATTGCTTTCTTTTCTCTGCTGTTGAAGAAATTCTCTGCATCCAAGATAATGCAGGCTGGGGAAGGGGCTGCTGGGCAGGAGAGGATGGACTGGATGGTGAGGATAGCGGCTTGAGATCCTCCGTTCAAGCCTACAGCGTATTGTGTACGGTGCAAGAGCGTATCTTGTCCTGGCGCTCGATCATGCTTGATAGTAATGGCGCGATCGACGATAGTAAGGAGGCCACATCCCCACGAGAGTGGCCGCAACTTTTCTTTCTTTTCGTTGTACCACTTTCCCATGCAGTCTTTGACACGTAGGTGGGGTCTCGTCATTGCAGGAATGTTGTTGTGTGCAAGGTGAGATAGTAGGCTGATGAGGCAATCCTTGCTGTTAGGATCGTCGAGAAGATATAGGAGGAGCTTGGGCGTCCATCCATAAATGTCTCTAAGATTATCTCGCTGGAGCTGGGATATGGCTGCCCGTACATTAGCATCTTCAATTTTTACCAATACCACGCTAGGTGTGCTTGGTAAAGCGCTGCTGTTTGAGCTAGGAGCTCGCTTCAGCAGCTTATGAGCAAGCTTTTCTTGTATTTTGGAATCAGTTATATCCGCAGGCGCATCCAGGTTGTAATCTTATCGGATTTATGGGTCTTGTTACACTTGGTGATGCGTTTGATGTTCCTGATCAGACGTTCCTTTGTATCAAGGTTTGGCATCCTTTCATCATCAGCAGGAGGGGCCTGCATGCTGGCGGAGGTGATTGATGATGGCATGCTGAGGCGTTGCAGCTGAGCTTCAAGCTTCTTCCTCTGTCTTCGTTTGGACATTTGAAGTGCTAGTGATGGGAATGCTAGGAAGGTGAGGATAGCGTTACAGGGTAGCATCATCAGCAACGCCTGCATCACACCTGCTCAGAGCACTGCGGTTTGATAATATTGTTGTGTGCAGAGGTTTGATAGATTCGTTGTAATTCAACAGGTAATGATTCCCACGTGGTGTGTGTTGCAATGCATGGAAACATGTCAAGGATAGTAGTGACTGTCTGTAGGTCAGGGCCAGATCGAGGGTCAGTGTCAGGCATGTGTTGTGATGCATGTGAAGAGTCAGGTGAGGCAGGTGTAAGTGATAGTGAAGGTGAAGCAGCATGTGATACGGGAGGTGCATGTTTATTTCATTTATAGCAGGTGAGGCAGGTGGTTGTGATAGCAGAAGAGAGAGAGAGAGAGAGAGAGAGAGAGAGAGAGAGAGAGATTGGTAGAGTGTGTATCGGCTTCGGGCTCCTGCGATTCGGCTTCTTCTTGAGTTGTTGCATGAGATAGAGTTGAAGAGAAAGGAATAGATAGTGTAACATGGTTAGAGGGTGAGAGAGGCAGAGGTTGAGTGGGTGCGAATGCATTGGGGTCGTCATATAAGGGATTATTATGAACCCAAGGTGCAGGGCGAGGAGAAGGTACAAGAATGGGAGAAGAGAGAGGTGAAATAATATGAGAATGAGGGGGAGAATTAGATGGAGTGATAGAGAGATGAAGAGGGTCGCTAGGTGTGCTGTGAGTGGAGTGTGTGCTAAGGGAGAGAGAAGAGATAGCGGCAGCTGTAGAGGTGCATGCAGGGCTAGAGACAGAGGTGTTATTCGCCAGTGCTTGCAGTTTGGCTTGACTAGCTGCTTTAGTCGATCCCTTAGGTCGTCCCCGTCGTTCAATTCCGTCAGCTTTGCGTTTTCTGGATGCAGGTGCCGCTGCCTTCGGTTTCTAAGATAAAGGGTGGATGGGTTGGTCGGCTGCTGGGTAGGACAGCAGAACGGAGGCAGTTCGCTTCCTTTTCACACCTGTGCTGGAAGCAGATGCAGTATTAATAGTGGCATGTTGTTGAATGTGAGTGTGAAACGAGTGAGATGTAGTTGTGAGAGAGTGTTGAGGTTGGATATGTGAGGAAGTTAGTCTATTTGTCGAAGTTCCTGCGTTTGTCGAAGTCTGCCTTTTGGTGTCGGCGTTGCTGTTCTTGTCTTCGTTGGTTGGGCTGGTCTCCAGTCGTCGTGCAGAAGTGCTCTGGGAGTTATCAAGTGATTTTGATGTCTCAGCTCGAGTCACCATCTTGCTTTAGCTGATACGGTCGCTTTTTTTGTTTGTTTTTTTTGTTTCTTTTGTTTTTTGTTCATATTCTCTTTTGTGTTTTGTTTTTATCTTTCTTTGCAGGTTCAACAGAAAGCTACTGAAAGTTTTTTTCTTTTGTTTTTTGTTCCTATTCTCTTTTATGATGTTTTTATCTTTTTTTGTTTTTTTTGTTTCTTCATTCTCTTTTCTTTTCCTGGTTTTTCTTTATCTCTTTGTTCCTTTCTTTCTTTTTTCTCTTTCATCTTACTATTTCCAGTATTTTCTGTTGAACCTTAGTTACAGATTTCCTTATGAGCTTATATTGTTGTTCCTTGGAACAAGATTTCTTTTTAATTAAGCTCTTCTTTATTTTTCTCTCTGCTCTATCGAATTAAACCTTGCTTACTGTAATGAAAAGGGCGAAGGGGGGGGTTGGAGATTTTTTTGCTGTCTTAACCTGAGTCCCACATTGTTCGCCGATCTAGAGATCTTGAAGTGAAATGATGAGGCAGTTCGACTCTTTCTTATCCTTTCTCTCTATCTCTTTCTTCTTCTTTCTCTCTCTCTCCTTTACCGTAAGCAAGGTTCTCTCTCTTTTTCTATTTCTTTTTCATCATATACTGCTGCTTGTTAGGTTTGGTCTTGCTCTCTCTCTCTCTTTTCTTCTTTTTCTTATCTGCTGCTGCATGTTAGCTTTGATTATTTTCACTTGCGTTGTAGCCTTATGATGTTCGTTGTGGCTAGCGGAGACTCTTCTTGTCTATGAGTGGGTGTAGAGTGCGGAGTGCTTTAGCTGGATTAGCTTGGTACTGCATGTTTATGAGATTGCCAGGCTTGAGCTAGCCTTACTCATATTGCAGCACTCAGCATAATCGCGTCGCGAGCAATCGCCACGTTGAGCCTTACTACGCTCTGCATACCACCCTCCTGGCTGCGATTGCCTCTGGGTGCGAGTGAATTGCGTTAGGTGCTGAAGTTTCCTTAAGAGCTGTCTACTGACTACAAATTAATCTCATTTGCGCACTATGTTAATTATGTAACTTCTGCATAGTTCTCTTACTTTATATTATCGTATCGTCTCCCTTACCCCTATCTTGCCTTGTATTTGTTTCCTTGTTTGTGTTTGCCACTTTCTGTTTGTCGTTGCGTCTGCTGTTGTTTCTTATCTTGTCTGTCTTTTGTTTTTTTTTTTGTTCTTTTTTTGCTGGTTGTCGTTTTTTTTTCTTTCTGCTTTTTATTTGTTATTTTGTTTTTATCGATCTGCTTGTTTTTTTCTTCATCCTTTGTTTCTTGTTTTCCTCTTTTGTCTCACTTTCTCTCTTTTTCCCTCTTGTGTCGTCCTTTTTACTCTTTCCTGAAGCCTTCTGTTGAACTTTTCTTCCACTATGCTTCTCTTTCTCTCTCTTTCGTGAATTCAATTTATCATATTTGACTATTACGCAAAAATAATCAAATCTGGGAACGTTGTACGGAGAAATATTCTAGAAATTTATATTTTTACTAAATAGCTCAACATAAATGAGAGAACATTGCGTGAAAAGTGTCGCAACAACATACCTTTATCTCAGCTTCTCTCTCTTGCATCTACAACCAAAGGATTATGAGTTGGTGTCACAGTTTAACGCCTTGAGACCATTGCGCTGGAACTATGTTTAGCAAGTTTGACTAGGTTTTTTCATCTGGATTTCCCTCAAATATGTCACAGTCAACACTCCAAGGCAGATTTACTACATCTGAGGCGTACTGATGCAGCTAATAGCATATCCTCAACGAACATAAGCCTCCAATACCCTTGTTCGAGATCCTCCACCCCCAATAATAATAATAATAATAATAATAATAATAATAATAATAATAATAATAATAATAATAATAATAATCTTAATAATAATAAATAATAATAATAGTGCTTCTCTGTCAATGGCTGATGCAAATCTGCACATGCGCCTCCATCGTCTCACCCGTGAGGGCAGTACGAAGAATTGACGATAGGCTCTAATAAATAATAATAATAATAGTAATAATAATAATAATAATAATAATAATAATAATAATAATAATAATAATAATAATAACAATAATAATAAAGTAACAATAATTAATAATAATAATAATAATAATAATAATAATGATAATGATAAAAATAAAATAATAATAATAATAATAATAATAATAATTAGTGTATGTATGTATGTTGAAGCTCCTTTCTTTCACTTCTTGTTTGTGAGTCCTTTATCTTCATGGTCAAATGCTGTGTTGAGCATGGGTATCCGCTCTGCTTAGGCCAGGTATGAAAGCAAGGAGCTAAGTTTCTGAAACTTAGCGCCTTGCCTTCATACCAAATTCTACAAGAAAAGTTTGGGAGATACTTCATCACCTCCACCTAGTAATTGTATGTATGTATGTGTGTATGATATATGTATGTATGTATGCATGTATATATGTATGTAATGTATGTATGTGGTAAAAGGACAAGAAGTTGCACGTGCAAACATACTTCATCACCTCCACCTAAATATTGTATGTATGTATGCATGTATG
>WBZZ01002872.1:122500-185310 GCA_019918135.1 Paulinella micropora
AGAGAGAGAAGAGAGAGAGAGAGGAGCTGAGATAAAGGGATGTTGTTGCGACACTTTTCACGCGGTGCTCTCCCATTCATGTTGAGCTATTTGGTAAAAATATAAATTTCTAGAATCTTTCTCCGTACAACCTTCCCAGATTTTATCATTTTTGCCTAATAGTCAAATATGATAAATTGAATTCACGAGAGAGAGAGAGAGAGAGAGAGAGAGAGAAGCATAGTGATTTTCCACCCTAAACGCAGACCTGAGAACTGCAGCGGGTTTTCCAAAAGAGCAAAAACGGCGGTTTTTTTTTAAATTTTATTTTTTGCAGTAAGCAGGTTTAATGAGGAAAGAAAAAGAGGAAACAAAGAAGAACAAAAGATAAAGAAGAACATAAAGAAGAGCTCAAATCAAAAGAGATCTGGTTCCAAAGAACAACAGTACAAGCTCAAAAGGAAAAACTGGAACAAAGGTTCAACAGAAGGCTCCAGGAAAGAGTAAAAAGGACGACACAAGAGGGAAAAAGAGAAAAAAGGAGAAAGAGAGACAAAGAGGACAACAAGAAACAAAGGATGAAGAAAAAAACAAGCAGATCGATAAAAACAAAAGTAGTATAATATGAAATTTACAAGGGTCGTTTTTCGTGCCTCAAAACGACCTCATAAATTTCATTTCTCTCTTACTATGGATTTCCCGTAAAATAAATACAAAACAACAAACACAACCAAATAGCCTTATACAGCACACTACAAGAAAACATATAAGCTCATATATGTATCATCTTCTTCCTCTGACGTGTTTTGACTCTTATTCATTATGATGCGCACGCGCACAGCGCAACGAAGAAAATGCCAAAATTTCTTCAACTATTGCCACTTTGTCCTGCTCATCTCATTTTTTCCACTTTTTCCCGTCTGGATTTTTTACCGAAAATCCTCCAGTCAAAAATTGTTTCAATTGTATGAAGAGTTTTTGTCTTCATGTTTTTGACAGTTTCTATTTTTTTTCAGGTGAGTGGTGGTAAATTTAAGTTTAAGGATTTAATAAGACATAAAAGGAGAATGCCCGACTACAAGCAAGGAAAAATTTATGCTATCCGCTCACACCAGACCAACCAAATATATATTAGTTCAACTACAAACCCACTACATAAAAGATTGTATGTTCATAGAAGTTTATTCAAAAAACATGGTAATGTACAAACCTACTATACATATTCTTGTGAGATTTTGAAATATGATGATAACTATATTGAACTTATTGAAATGTTTCAGTGTAATAACAAAATGAGACTTTGTAAGAGAGAATGTGAAATAATAAGACATACAGAAAATTGTGTTAATAGATGTATCGCAGGACGAACAAAAAAAGAGTGAATTGAAGAAACAGGATACTTTAAACAATACTTTAAAAACAATGAACAAAAAATAAAAATATATATGAAGAAATAGAGAGATAAAAATAAGAAAAATCTAAGGAATATCAAATAAATACAGAGAAGAAAATCAAGAGAAATTAAAATAATACAAAAAAGAATATAGAAAAGAAAATAAAGCAAAGAAGCAAGAAACTGACAAGCAATACAGAGAAAATAACAAACACGAAATATCAAAAAGAAAAAATGAAAAAATATTGTGCGAATGTGGAAATTTTTATAAAAGTGATGTCAAATCAAGTCATAGAAAATCAAATAAACATTTTGATAACCTTATTAGATTAAATATATTCAATTTATAAATCTAATATTTGTTTCTTCTTTCTTATTCTATCTGAGGTTCTCACGTTACTTTCATCAATATTTTCTCTTTTTAATAATCTCTGTGTGTTTTGTTCCTTAGTTATTTTTCTCTTTATCTTTTACTTGCTTTTCTTCATCTACTGATTTTGTAAATTTAGTTTTTAGAAGTTCTCGTGGTGATACTAATTTATTATCAGAGAGAATGATTTTAAATCCTGACATACCTATTACTTTGTAAATCTGCTTACTAAACTGCTTTCCTCCTTTCTCAAATGTTAGTCGTTTAAGTTCGCGACGGACTTTATCGCATATGTTATAGTCATCAATCAGATGATCTCTTTGAAGTGTCTGTTTATTTTTATCTCTTCTAGCAAAGACGTCCACTGGTCTGGCCTGAATTCCCCTATGTAATTTGTGATTATAAGCATTAACCAAGTCTTGAATATGACTTACACAGTCAAAATTTCTATTAGTTTCAAATAATAAATCTAACTACCTTCTAATACTCCTTATAACTCTATCTACCACGGCAAGCGCTCTGTGGTCCCCTACTTCAACCACATCGTGCTTAATACAATTTTGAATAAAATAATCACGAGTAGCACCTTTATATTCTCCTCCGCTGTCGGTTGTAATTGATTTAGGTTTATAAGGTATAGATTTCAAAGCATAATATACTTCTTTTGCTGTTTTATTTTTTAATGGAATGATTATTAAAAATTGAGAATGACAATCAATCCAAACTAACATCCAAGCATAGCCTTTGTTTCCTTTCTTATCTTTTATCTTACTCATATCTGCTAAGTCTAAGAAAACGTGGTCTAATGGTTTATCAACCCATATCGTGTCATATTTTTGGGTTCTTTTTCTGATGATGTATTTCTAGTGCTTCATCTTCTTTTGTTCTTTGAATTTCTTCTCTAGTAGGTGTGTCTTCTAATTGACTATTACGATTTTGGTTATTAATAATTGTATGTTTATGGTCTAAATCTGGCATTTATATAGTATGAGATTTTCAAATTCAAATGTGAAAAACAAAAAATATAAAGTCATTAGTCCGAAAGGTAAGGTTATTAATTTTGGAAATATCAGATACGAATATTATAAAGACCGCATATGTTTATATTCACATTTAGACCATTTAGATAAAGAAAGAAGAAAAAATTACAGAATGAGAGCAAAAGCAATACGAAATTCAAAAGGTGAATTAACTTATAATAATCCAGAATATAGTAATTATTATTCTTATCATTATCTCTTGTAATATCTAAAACTTCAAGAAACATTTTTAAACATCATTATTTTTTTCTTTCTTAGCACCACCAGAAGATTGATTATATACTTTTACACTTACACTACTTGACTTCTTACCCTTACCTTTCTTAGGTTTCGGTTCTTCTTCTTCACTACTCTCACTTTCACTTTCTTCACTCTCGGGCTCTGGTTTCTTACTCTTCTTCTTTTCTCTCTTAGTTTCAGCCTTCGCTCTTTTGATTTTCATTTTCACCATCTTTTCCGCAATGATATCAGTGATATCAACCTCATCTTCACTCTCACTCTGCTCGGGTGTGTCATCTTGTTCCTTCTCATTAATAATATCGCTCGCCACATTCTTATTTTCTATCTCTGCTATTTTTCGTTCCATATCTTCATCTTCACTTTTAACCGCATTGCGGTATTGTTCCAAAACCTTTTTGGCATGTTCTATTTTTCTCTGCTTTGCTTTTTGTTTAATTCCATCAACTGCTTTTCCCCAGTTTTGTCGGCTCGCTTCGGGAGACAGCATTTTATACTAAGATTATTATATTTTAGTATTTTTTAAATAATTAATTAATTAATTAATATACGAATATGTCAAGTTCCTCCTTCAAGTCGCTCTTAGGCTTGTCAGAAATAGTGACAGACAGCCTATCAATAGCAAACTTAGATCTAACGAACACAAACATAGTCGGTCTGAATACAGACAGAGTGCCAGAAGATTCCGAACCAATCAATCTTTATTACACTGACGACCGATTTGATACACGACTCGCTTTAAAATCAACTACGGACATTAAAGAAGGAAAAAATTTATAGTACACAGAGCAACGAGTAAGGGATAATGAAGAAGTCAAAGCCTCTCAACACCGCTCTAATACTTCCAATCCGCACCAAACCAGTTTATATAATTTGATAGACACAAACATATTTGCACAAGCAAGCGGACAATACTTAACATGCAACGATGTAGAAGGCAAATGGAAGAATACAGCCCTTGGTTCAATTGACACACTCTCTGACGTAGTCATTACAGCACCAGTGGCGATGAATAGTTATCTAACATATAATTCAATAAACTGGGTAAATAAAACATTTCCGATAAATGTTGATGAAACAGGCAACATTAGTATGGGAAGGAAGAATATAACAGGAGTTAATTTACTAAATGACAAAGGTGTTGATGAATGGATATTTGAGCATAATGATAATAATAATAAGGTGTCAGCAGCTGGAAGTATAGACTCACATAGCGATGTGACGATATCAGGTTTCCCAGCAGATAACCAACTGATTATGTACAGCACAGGACAATGGAGAAACACCACACCACCCTTTCTTAGATTAGACGGAACTGCTAGTATGACGGGAGGACTAAATATGAATGGTTATGCTATTTCGGGGGCTTCTACATATAATGGAATTAATCTCGCTAATCTCGCAGTTGATGGTTCGGTGGTCAAACTAACAGGAGACCAAACCATAGGAGGAATTAAAACATTTAGCAGTATAATAAATGCTAGTGCGGGTTTTGATATGAAAAGCCAAAGCATAACAAATGTTAATCTTGTTGATGGTGTGGATGTTTCTGTCCTTGATACTTCGGTGGTTAAACTAATAGGAGACCAAACCATAGCAGGGAATAAAAAATTTACATCAACTTTAGAAGTAAGTGGTTCGTCCAACCCTACAACTTTTGATGGTATCGGCATAGCATTTGATACAAAAATAGGAATGATTGCAGCACAAAAAACTGCAACAGCGACTTGGTATCCAATACAAATAACGGGTTCGTATGTAGAGTTATATTCAGGTAATACTTTAATTATAACCGCAACTGGAACAACATTAAGTTTGAATAACAACAAAATAACAAACTTAGCCACACCATCAGCAACAACGGACGGAGCAAACAAAAGTTATGTGGATACATTAGACGGGCAAAATGTGAAACTAACAGGAAACCAAACCATAGCAGGAATTCACTCAACGGGATCCCCGAGGCCCAGCTGGATGGCACGACGCGCAACATGAAGGGCATTGCCCAGCGCCTGAGCAAGAACAGTCTTTCAAGTTGGTACAAGGGCGCAGTCCTACTTGTTGGCACGGCGGCAGAGATCACAAACGTGTACGGCGACGAATTTTGCCAGACCAACTGTTTTGAGATGGTGGCCGCAGGTGGCATGGGCCCGCCGAACGCAGTCATGAGGCCATGGCTCACCGAGCTCAGGCGCAGCTACGGTAACGACTGGAATGGCTGTATGCAAGCGGCCAGAATGATCGAAGAGTACCAGGCCTCGAAAATGCGCGATGAGCAGTGGAGCAAGATCCCTTCGGTCTCTGCCTTCGAGCGCGAGGACGGCAACGTGCGCGGCTGGACTGGCATCAACAGGGCCAGCAACGAGCCTTTGGGCCTGCAAAAAAGGAAAGTTGTGTCTCTTTACGAGTATACATATAAGGGATGGACCCTTTTGCTGATCTCGAGCCGCCGGCCGCAGAAGACGGCAAACAAGAATTGCCGCCAGAACAAGCGGAGGTTCCTCCTCCTACTCAACCCCCTCCCAAGAAAAGACGACGCGTGGCAGCCAAAGAACGCCAGCCGCCACCGCTGACGCAGCAACGGTTTGAGGAGGCCGAGACAGTGCCCTTGCGCGACGACCCTGCCTATCGGCTCCTGTGCGCCTACGGCAAATCGGAGCTGATTGCGCCCAAGCTCAAAAAAGCGGGGATCCCCTGCGAGCCACGGGCGCTGCGCAAGGTGGCCCGCGCGTTTGCCCACGATCTTGGAGGAGGCCGAAGAGGCACTGGACGACTCGGCCGTGGACCAGATGTCCAACGTGGCCCTGAAGCAAGGGCTGACGTGCCTCGAGCGCCTGGTGTCGAGCCGCACGCGCTACCAGATCTCCGGCACGACCGATGAGTGCTTTGCCAACGAACGGTGGCTCTTCTTGCTCGAGCGCGCCAAACTCAAGGCCGGCATCGGCATGACGAGGCTCGACCCCGTCACCGAGCTGCCTTGATCACGGCCCAAACTGCAGCCATCGCGCACGCCCGCAACACTTCTGTCGCACTAGCAGCAGTAGACCTAGACAGCCCAGCCCCTCCGACAGCAAATCAATAAATAAAAAAATATTAAATTCTGTGGCGCTGTTTTTTAATACGGACGAAAAAGATGAACGAGATTGCTGGGACCGTCAGCGACACTTTCAGCATGGAGAACATCGCGCGCAGTGCTACTGCCGCGACGTTCGCCTACTTTGCGACGCCGGTACTAGTGCAAAAGGACGCCCCCGTCTCTTTTGCGGCCGTGCCCGGGCTCAGCGGCGTGACCGTCAGCAAGTCGGTAGGCATGGCCATCATCGCGGCTGCGACGACCACGATTGTGGACCTGCTGCAGTCCCGTGTGCTCAATTCAACGCAAGAGGGCCGGCTGGTCCGTTACCCTTCCTTGGCCCTGCACGTGGTCGGTGGTGGTTTGATCTACAGCGTGCTGCCGGGCCTGCTGGCGGGCGGCGGCATGCGGATTGCGCCTGGTGACACGGGCAGGCAGCTTTTTATGCTCGGCGCGCTCTCAGAAATCGTGTCGCAATACGCCTACGAAAACTACCTAAACCCGGCCGGCGAGGGCCACTACCGCTTCTAAAAAGAGGCAAAAAATTAAAACTTGTGGTCCTTCACTTGAGAAGATGACCACGACTGTCGTGACACCGGAAGAAGCCCTGGCCGTGTGGGGAATCCTGGTCTTTGTGCTAGCGGTCCTGCTGGTGCTGCTGAGAAGAGCGAGAAAAAAGCCACCCGCCGTCGACCTAGACGCCTACGTGCCGCTTGACGATGTCCTCCCCCCAGCAGACCAAGAGACAAGCGCTGGCGCAGCTGTTCGGTGCGCTGGAGATGGTGTTCCAAAAGTACGGGCTGTTGCGAATCGAGGAGATCAAGGAACTGAAGCAGCTGCAGAGACTAGGTCTGGAACAGCAGGTTGAGGCCGTACAGAAATGGTTCTTGCCTGCCTGGAAGGACGGAAAGCTCGCTGACTTTGTGCGCTCCGAGGCCGGAATCTGGGCCGAGCTCGCCTGCAAGTTCCGCGCGCCCACGCAGCAGCTCCAGCAGCTGCAGCAGCGCCTCGTGGCTAAAAGACAGTTGTGCCAGGACCAAGCCTTCCTTGGCGAAATTGCTGCTCTCTTGGCAAAAATATGCACGGTCATTACGTATTAAAAAATTTTAATCTTGCGCACAAACGTTTTTTAAATAACTCTACGGATGGGCAAGCGAGCTCGCGAACGCCGGACGGCCAAACAGGCCGCGAAGAAGGAAGAAAGGCAAGAGAAAGAGACTGCCATGCAAGAGGCCAAGCAAACCAAGGCCGACGAGCAAGCCGCCAAGCGCGCACGCATCGGCAGGCGCAAGTATGAAGACCGAGAGAACAGGCAGCAAAACAAAGAGGACCGGCAGAAAACCGCGCGCACGATGGGCGTGACCGTGCCGCTCGCGATCGGGGCCGTCGCGATCTCGGCCGCCGTGCTCATGTCGGGCAAAAAATAAATTATTTTTATTTTCTGGTTGCCTTATATATTAATCAAACCAACACCGAGACGATGTTCGGCACAAGCAAGCGAACGTGGCATCAGGGGCCTGTAGTGGCGGACCTAATAAGAAGGCCATGCTCGTGCATGCCAATGACCGCGACCCACTGACGGGCGCAGCGGTCGTGGTGGCCCCGAAGCATATCGTCAAGATGCCCACGCGCCCCGTCTGGACGCAGACCATCATGACGCCCAAGCCCAACACCGCCGCGCTCGATAACACCGCCTACTTCTCGTTCATCCTCGAGAACAACTCCCCGGGAGCCATCCAGGACGCCACCCTTCGCTTCGAGATCAAGTTTGCGACCGCCGCCGATACCGTACCGACCGACTCCCGCGTCCTGCCCGTAACCCACTGGTTCGAGCGAATCGAATTCTACGAAAGGCTCAGTGGTCAAGAGCTGGCTAGATACTACGGTGATGTCTTGCACACGCTGATGAACACCTTAAGCCAGGAGGCGCTGGCAAGCATCAACGACATGCTCAACCAGAACAGGTACGGCCGCCTGAGCTCGCGCGTGTGGCGCAGCGGTGACGTCCAGTGGTTCTACCTCCCTATTGTTCACTTGCTCCTCAACGGACTTGATATCGATTTGAGCCACCTCAAGGGAGACCTGGAGGTCCGATTTTACCCGCACGGCTCGATCTTCGTCGAGGACCAGACTGCGCAGACCACCCCTTGTACCGCGACGCTGGAGGAAGTGCGCCTGATCTCCTCGTCCACGCTCATGCCTAACGGTTTGCTGGTGGGCAAGCACCCGGACAAGATCGGCAAGACTTTGCGCCACCAGTACGTGGACTGGGTGCAATTTGTCGATCACGGCAAAGTGATGCAGCCGTCGTCCAGAGTCACGGTCGATTTGGACCAGTTCAACCACCGATGCGGCGCCTTGTTCGTGTACCTGCGCCGCTCGGGCCTCCAGACCGGCTACAGCGCCGGAGCCGTCACCTACAACCCTGACCGCGCCTACGAAGCGACCGGGCGTCTGCTCAAGTGTGACGCGCTCGGGGACACCGCGACGATCGATCTGGAAGACGTGCAAGGGCGCAGCCAGCTTGGTCAAGGAACTCCCGTCAACGAGCGCTATTTCAGGGAGCACACGGCCAACGAACTGTTCAACGAGATCTTTGCCAACAGCAACAACGTGTACGTGATCCCGTTCTCGAACGATCTGCGGGGCATGCTAGGGGGCGAAATGGACGGTTACAAGCACTTTGCGGGAGCACGGGAACGCCTCGTGTTCAACACCGCCGCCGCGCCGACCGAGACCACGCTGGAGCTGGCGCCGCCCGCCGCCGTCACGGTCAACAGCCTGAACCGCATGATCTTCAAGTACAACGGAGTGACCCTGATGATTGCGGACATCGACGGCAACGCCGGCTACACTGGCGCGGCCGTTGGCTCCAGCAAGTGGCACTACGCCTTGGACGACACTGCCGCCTGGATCAGCATCAACGCGTTCTTGGCCAAAAACTCGTACCTCAAGAGCAAGGGCATCAGGATCTCGCTGGCCCAAGCAGGCGCGGCCGATTTCACCACCTGGAACTTTGTCGCGACCTTCACGGACCTCAACGACCAGCCTTTGATCTGCGACAAGGACGACCTGCTCCGGTTCACGATCGGGTTCGAGGACCAGACCGCCACCACCCAGATCATCGACTACTTGCACAAGACCTACGTGCGCGGCAAGCGCGGGTTCCGCAGCGGAATCTTCGATATCTACATCTAATCCGCCTTCTTCCGTCATCTGCACCAGGGCAACGGGCGCCTGGAGGCCGCGGCGGTGCAAGGCTAAAACATTAGGGAGGGGGGGGGTCGTTTTTTTAATTAAAAGGCAATAGAGTTGCGAGCAAAAAGAAACAAATGGAACCGCTCGTGGCCGCGATCGTCGCCTCCGATTAGTTTCTTCGCGGACCCGTGAAATTTTTGCAAAACCCCGCTTTTGGGGTTTCGTGAATTTTTGACTGATCTTGCGGTTAATGCCAATTCCCGGGAAATGGTCCTGGGCCGGCCAAGCCATTTGAATTAGCGGTACCGGCCGGACCATTTGAATCGTCTCGCTTCAAAGGAAAAAGCGAAACGGTCGCGGCCGTGACACTGCCACAACACGGACATGAGCGAACCACCCAAGAAGAAGGCCAAGACATACAAACCGCTTTGCAGTGACTGCCCACCAGATGCCAAAAAACGAGCCAATTTCAAAGACGAAACGGGCGCCAAGTACAGGTTATGTGCTGTACACGCGCGTACGAGAGGCGTACACACTGTACAGAAGCCATGTGTCGACTGTCCCCAAGGCACCAAGCTCCAGGCAAACCATCCAGACGAAAGGGGTAACAAGAACAGGCTGTGCGCGAAGCATGCTAAGGCAAGAGGAATATACGCGAAGCAAAATCAGTGCATCGACTGTCCCGAAGGTATCAAGCGCCAAGCGCACTACCCAGACGGTGAGGGCCGTTCCAATAAGCTATGTGCCAAGCACGCACGCGTGAAGGGCTCGCACACCGTACTGCGCCCGTGCATTGACTGCCCGCCAAGCGCCAAGATCGATTCTTCCTGCTCCGATGAGGAAGGGCGTCCCAACAAGCTATGTGCCGCGCATGCTAAGGCAAGAGGCATACATGCCGTACGGAGGCCATGTGTCGACTGCCCAGACGACGATAAGATTGACGCGCGTTTCAGAGACGAGAGCGGTAAAGCAAGCAAGCTATGTGCCGCGCATGCTAAGGCAAGAGGCGTACACGCCGTACTGAGGCCATGTGTCGACTGCCCAGACGACGACAAGATTGACGCGCGTTTCAGAGACGAGAGCGGCAAGCCGGGCAAGCTCTGTGCACGCCACGCTTTCCTGCGCGGGTTGATCCCCAGGCCGAAGGCGGGAGCATCTGTCGTGGCCTGCGAGGTCTGGGACAGGCTCGAAGAACAAGGATGGGACATCCAGCACGTGCATTTTTGTCGCGGCGAGGACGAGACAACGGATAGCGAGTTCAAGGTGCCTGGACCACGCAAGTATCGTCTTGACGGCTACGACGAGGAGCGCAACGTGGGTTTTGAATTCATGGGCAACGCGTGGCACGGCTACCCGCCCGAGCACCCGAAACATAACGAGCGTTCGCCCACGCTCAAGCGACTCAACAGCGTACTGCACAAGGAAACGATGCTGCGCCTTGCTTCCATCCAAGACTCGATGCCAGAGGGATTCACGATGTACTATATCTGGGAGCACGAATTTGAAAAGATCCGGCACAAACCACTGGCAGATGTTAATACAGTTTTGAACGAGTTTACTGGTTAAAAAATTAATCTTGTATTGCCCTTATCTAACCAAAGGACAAAAGCAAAACTAGAGATGTCTTCCAACTGTGCGACTTGCGGCTACGCCACCACTGCCACTGTCAAGGAAAAGAAACCCAGAGCACCTTCAGCCTACAACGAGGTAACACTGTCACTGACGCGTGCTTTTTATAAAAATCGCTTTTCCGTTGTTTCTAGTTTTTCAAGCAAATGATGCAGGACCCCGAGATCCGCGCACTCGAGCACAAAATGCGGATGAAGGTCATATCTGAACGCTGGAACGAGCAAAAGTCGAAGCAGGCTAGCGCTGCTCCTGTTTCCGCTGCACCCCAGTCGGAAAGGGGATCGGCAGCGAGCGAGGCACTCCCTGCTGGACGACCCGCGCTGATCCGCTCCCCTCTGACAAGCGCGCAGAAGGCGAGACCAAAGGCGTCACTCAAGTGATCTGACTCTGTGAGGCATTTAGTATCTCCGCCGACGTTGAACGATTCTATTAAATTGCATGAAAGAAGTGATCTGACTCTGTGAGGCATTTAGTATCTCCGCCGACGTTGAACGATTCTATTAAATTGCATGAAAGCACTTTAGACTGAATTTTGTATTTCCCTTTGACTCTGCCGGAGATAGTCGGCGTCAATGCGAAAAAGCAACTGAATTTGAAACTGGACGGATAATAGATAAGCTCCTTGGCACCGAGACTGAGCATAGTTGCACCGGCCGCCGCTTGAATGAGCAAATTGTCCGGCTTCGTGTTGGCCATCCCAAGCACTTGGTCTTCAATAACACAGACGTCGGCGTTCTGGACCTCCTCGACCGCGTTTAGGCACGCAAACAGTGACTTGGTCTTGAAGCTGTCGGTGTCGCTCTGGTTGGCTATGTCTAGCACGCTGGCATAGGTAACAGTGATGGCGTTGGTGCGGTCGTCCTTTACAAGCACGACTATGCCCAAATTTCTCAGTCCCGGGTCGATCGCTACCACTTTTTTCATTTCCTTCTTCTTCCTTTGTTGTTTTAATAATGCAAGACGAACTTTCTTTTTTTACACGTCCTCCGCCCAGCTAAGGCTCAGGTGCACGTCCGCCGTGCCGGAAGTAGTGCTGGCCGCAATGCACAGCACTTCTCCGGGCCCGACAGCGATGTTGAGCCTGCTTAGGTCCAGGCTGGCCGAGGCCGACCCCGTGTTTGACACGACGCACGCGGCCACCGCGTTGCCACCAGACACCGTGACGAGGGACGCGGAGTATTCGGTATTAGAGGCGGCCGCGTCGTGGTTGGCGTAGGTAGGCGCGCTGCCGAACGTGGCTTGCGTGAGCACTCGGAGGACCACTGGCTTGGTGCCCGAGACGGCCGTAGCGGTCAACAAGGTTGGGAACAGCAGGTCGTTGTTAGGGAGGGCGCCGATCAAGCTCTTGTTGCGGATCACTAACGCGTTACTCTCGGTCGTGCCTATGGTCTGAACGTTGGTGCGCGCAAAGCTGAGGCCCAGCTGCCTCACGGGGCCTTCGACCAGAACGCCGACACTGGCAGTGCGCACCTGGCCGCCCGCACCAGTGGTCTTGAGCCTGAACGGTAAGCTGGCATTGCTGAGCGAAGGTGTCGTGTTAGCGCCCGCGTACTGGATTCGGTGCACGGGGACTAGCACCCCGTCCGACTTCCTCTCGACCGAGAACACGACGGCCCCAAATCCTAGGTACTGGAGCTGAATCTGAAAAATGTTGCCCTTGGACCAGTCCTTGCGATCCATGTCGTCTTGGTCGCCGCCCAGGCAGGTGTCGAGGTTCCAGTTGGCCTGGTCGATGTAAGTGTCGACACTCGCATTGCGGTGCAGGATCCGCAGCCTGTTGCTCTGTGTCTGGTCCTGCACAAAGAAGAAGCCGTTATTGTCGTCGCCTAGCCCGGCGTGAAGCGGCAGACGAGCCCTTGCCCCGCGCGGTACTTGCAGCGCCTGAGCGTCTCAGCCTGCGCGGCGCCGCTGAGCGACAGCAGGCCGGTGGCGGTGGTCACGGAGCCAGAGGTCGCGAACTTGCGCGGGTTCAGGGTGCCCGTGTAAGGGAAAGTCTCCTGCACTAGCGGAGTAGACTCCGCGACCTTGTGTTCGCCAAAGGCCGTGACCATGCTAGGAAGAGGTTTTGTTTCGACCACATCCTCCAGGCGCAGGCGCTTGGTGCCACTCAGCGTCAGGCTCATGAATTTTTCTTCTCGTGCCTCTCTCTGTTTAAGAAAACTGGCGCGCCAAGAAAAAAAATTTACAAGCATGAGTTACCTGCGCGCCCTGAGCGAAATGAACCTGCTGGTCCGCAGTAAGGATCGCGACCGGGTGCAGGGCCCGGGCGATTCGGCCGAGTTCCGCCTGCCCTTACAGGAAGCGATCGAGTGCAGGTACCGCCTGATCTGGGCCACGGTGCCGAACGCCTGCTTCAACGTCAACTCCAAGAACAACAAGCTCTACCTGACCAGCACGGCCACGGGCGACGTGACAATCACGATTCCCAGCCAGAACTATACAGGTCTCTGTTATTCTAGCCTCTTTTGCTCGCTAATAGCATGGCGTTCAATGCAGGGGAGACTTTGGCCGACACGCTGCAGTCACTGCTGATCAACGAGGGCTACGTCCAGCCTGGTCAGACCATCGGCATCGCGTACCTCGACACGCACCTGAAGCTGCAGTTTACGCTAAGCGCGGCCGCTGAGTTCAAGATCTACTGCCGGCAGTCCAGCAGCGACAGCGCGCACGCGGTGCTCGGCTTCGAGACCTCGGCCCAGGACGCGGAGACCTGGCTGCCAGCGGGGCAGACCAGGATCTTGCCGAACGTGGTGGCCTTGGGCCTGCCGACCTCGCTGGGCATACAGATCAAGGAATGCTCGACGCTGGCCTACTCGCTCGGCGGCTTCCATGAGGCCTGGGACGGCAGTTCGATTACGCGCGGCCCCAAGAACCACTCGGCCAGCCTAATAATTCCCTTCCTAGCGTCTTCGGGGGGCTACCAGTCTTCGGCACAGGACAGGCACAACCAGTACGTATTTTTCCCGAGCAAGACCAAGTACCTCAACGTCCGGGTCGTGTCGCCGGACACTCGCGACAAGGTTGACTTGAATGGCGCCGGCTGGGAAATGCTGCTGAGCAAGGCGTAAGGATTTTTTTTTAATATTGTGGGCGTTGTATTTCAAGACGAAATCGCAATGGTAAGGAGCACTGGGGTGAAGTCGGCAAGAGCCGCGAGGGGCGCGCCACCGCGAGCACCGCGGCCGGCGGCAGCGGCAGCAGCACCGCCACCGGACCCGGTCGAGCAGCACCACCACGACCCAGTCGAGTACACGCGCTACCTGCTGGCCCTGACCAAGAAGAAGAAGAACAGCTCCGGCGTGCCGGCCTTGAAGCCAAAAGCGGCCAGGCGAAAGAAGACGACGACGAAAATTTAAATCTTGTCGCAAACTTTCTTTTAACAGAAAAAAGAACGATGGACGAGAAAGTCGTGGTGCCACGGGAGGACTCGCACGACTCGGACGACTCGGACGTAAAACGAGAGGAGGAAAAATGGTCCTCGCGCCATGAGTCTTATTTTGCCAGCGTGGTGGACGAATGCGCACTGCACGCACGCCTCAATAACTCTGCTGGCTATTTTTACTACAACAAGTTCCTGGTCTTCGGGCTGCTGGCTACAATAGTGCCGGCGATCTGCTCCGTTATCGTCGGCAACTTCGGCTTCAAGGCGTGCGAAGCGGGCCGGGCGGGCTACGACTGGGTGTCTGTCACATGTTTAATTGTGGTAGCGATCATTTCTGGAGTGAACTCATTTTTCAACTTTGGGCAAAAAGCAGAGCGCCACTTCTCTGTGAAATCCTTTTCGAAATGGTCAAAAACGAGTTATCAGTCGAGATGGCCAAGAAGAGGCGCTTTAGATTAGCGGCGGACGTGCTGCTGGTCAAGATTACCATGGCCCTGGAGAAAGTGCGTTCGAACGAGCAGGTCATACCAGCAGTAGTGTTATGGGCGCACCGTATGGACCGCGAGAAGCTGGCCAAAGCGCGAGCGCAGATGGTGACGAGCGGCGACCCTGTCAGGATCCACCATGGCACGCCCGTGACGCTGGGCCGGCACTTGATCCCGATGCCTACATGACCGTGCAGACCTTGGGACACAGCTCGCAGCAGTTGGAAGCGAGGGCGGCCTTCACGAGCTTCCAGATCACGTCGACTACTGGCGGGATCAGCTTGTCCACGTTGTCGTCAGGACACAAGTCCACGAGCACAGACACGAGGATCTGCTTCTTCTCCTCCACCAGTATGATTAGTATAGAGAGCAAGGTACTTGACCCCGTGAACAATGAGCTGCGGCACTGACTGCCAGCTGAAGTCGCTGTATGTCCGCTTGAGCTCGAGTGCGAGCTCGTGCGAGGTTACGGTGATGGACTCTGGCGACGAGGGCATCAGCCGTTGTTCGGTCTTGCGTCTTTGCAACATGTTCTTTGTTTTTTTTTCGCGCTATAAGAAAAAAAATATATCCTCTTTCCCCTTTACTATTAAAAGGAGAGTGAATGGCCTTGTTGAAACTAGACAACCGGCAGCTGCACGAAGTATGGACACTGAAGAAAAACTGCTCGTGCCGGAAGAATCGCGGTTTTGTCTCTTTCCCATCAGGCGTCGGACCTGTATTCATTCTATGAAGCTTCCCTGCGCTCGTTCTGGACGGCAGACGAGCTTGATCTGAGCCGGGAACAGGCCGATTTCAAGAAATTGAGCGCGGACGAGCAGCATTTTATTAAGACGGTGCTGGGCTTTTTCGCCTCGAGCGACGGCATCATCCAAGAGAACCTGGCCGCTAATTTTTTAGCCGAAGTGCAGTTCAGTGAAGCGAGACTTTTTTATTCTTACCAGATCTTTAATGAGGCCGAACACTCGCGGACCTACAGCCTGTTGATCGACACGATCATCAGCGACCAGCAAGAGAAGGACAAGTTGTTCAATGCGATCACGCAGGTCCCGACCGTCGCACAAAAAGCCAAGTGAGCGCTGCAGTGGCTCAGCCCGGCCCGGTCTTCGTTTGCCGAGCGGCTGGTGGCGTTCGCTTGTGTGGAACTTGTCCAGTTCGCCTCTTCTTTCGCCTCCATCTTTTGGCTGAAACAAAAGCACCCGGGCCTGCTGCAGGGCTTGTGCACCTCAAACGAGTTTATTGCTCGGGACGAGACACAGCACGGCCTGTTCGCGTGCCACTTGCACAAGCACCACGTGTCGAACAAGCTGCAGATGTCGCGCATTTTCCAGATCGTGGCCGGCTGTGTCGAAGTCGAGCGGAGGTTCATCAGCGAGTCGCTGCCGGTGGCCCTGTTGGGCCTGAACGCCACGCTGATGGAACGGTACGTTGAGTTCGTGGCTGACGGCCTGCTGCAGAACTTGGGCCCGAGCGAAAAGCTGTACGGGGTGGCCAAGTGTCCCTTGCCCTTCATGGAGCAGCTAGGCGTGGTATGCAAGACCAACTTTTTCGAGAAAAGAGTGAGCGAGTACGCGCGGGCGCCGGCCAAGGAGCCGGAATGGGGCCTAGACCAGGACTTCTAGCCATTGATGGTGTCAGGCATCTCTACGACCGTCTCTTCTAGTGCCATTTCGGCCTCGACGGCCGCGTGGGCGGCAGACTCGGCGGCCGCCTCCGCCTCCTCTTCTTGCTGGATCAACTGCTTGATCTGCAGGCGTGTCTCCCTGCAACCACATACCTTTTCACAGAGCGCGATCTGCAGCTGTAACTTCTCTCGTTCGACCGCCAGGATCCGGCGGCGGGCTAGGCACGTGGCCAGCTCGTTCTCGTTCTCAGCTAGTGCTTGTCGCAACGCGTCCATTTTTAATTAAAAAATACAGACTCGAAAGAAAAAAAATTAGCCTGGGATCTCGGTAATAGACACAAAACCTCTGTCATAGACGGCTGATCCAATCTTTGCAATGTAATTTACGGCAGTTGCTGTACCTCCGTAAACCTCGATCCAGATGTACTCGTTCGCGGCCACTTCTACTATGCCAGCTAGATTCACTGTCGCATACTGCCCGTTAAAAGCACTGCCGTTGCTAAAGGCAGAAGAGGCCAGCCAGCGCACCGACGCGATCGCAGTGTTGCTGGCCGGCCTGCTAGCGCTCTTCTCGACCCAGGCCTCGGCGTTTATGGGACTGCTCGTGGCGGTGTTTTTGAATTTGACGCAGGCAGCAACGAGCCATTTTCTGCTCATGCCCGAAGTGTTCTGGAACGTGGTGTAGCTGGTAGAAGCGTTGCCCGAGTTGCTAGTCAAGCGAGTGATATTGCCGAAGGAAGGCGCGATTCTCACCGTGTTGTCGTAAGTCATGACCCTGGCAGCACCATTAGCAAAAGTCAGCGCTGTTTCGCACAGCCAGTGGCCGCAGTCCCAGGTGCCCAGCTCGAACTCGCCGAGGTCGTTGATTTGGAGCACGCGGTCCGTGCCGGCGGAGGGCAACGCGGTCGGCAGCTTCAGCGTGTTTTTGCCGCACATGATCGAATCCACGCCCGTGAGGCCCGTGGCAGTGGCCGACACGCCCTCGGACTCAACGACGGGCGCAAAGGTCCCCACGGCGGCCTGGGTACTCGAATTTGTCGAAGTGACAATAAACCGGTGGTAGTAATAGAACGCGGTCGAAGCGGGCGCGCTCGAGTTCAGGGTCTGTAACATCGGGGTAAAGGAGAAGTTACCGGACCAGACCAGTGTCCAGGTACTGCCATTGTCCGACCCCGCCAACGTGAAGCTTTTGGTGGAGCTACTGAGAGAAGAGGTATTAGTCAACGCGAAGCTCGTGATTCTGTAACGGCGCCGCTGGTGCTGGAGCGTAAAGTGTTCGCCGTACACGTTGCTGCCGCCCACGTTGGTAACGGCGTTGTTGGTCGTGTTGATACTCCCGTCCGAGTTGTAGTTGCCGAGGCTAGTCCAGCCATTGGCAGCGACACCATCGAAAACTCTATAGCTCTCTTGGCCTGCAACTGCGGAAGAGTGGCTGAGCACCCAGTTTGGGTCTGTGGTAGGCGTATAGGCCGACATGGAAGTCCAGGTCGGCAGCGCCACCGAGCCAGAAGTCACGACCGTAGTGGAAGTGCTCTGGGTCACCATCTGCCCCGCAGAAGTCAGGCTCAGAACGGCAGTCTGGGCCGGCGTGGAGGCTGGCAACAACGAGCTGGCCGCAAGCTGGCCTGCCGAGTCCACCGTGACCAGCGACGTCGAGCCGGGCAGGCTAGCATGCACTCTGACAGAAGAGGCGGCTAGCTGACCCCCGCTAGACAAGGAGACGAAGGACGTGTTGGACGGCAGCGCGCCAGGCAGGCTCAGCGCAACACTACTCCCGGAAGGTTGTGGATAGATCGAACTAATGCCAGCGGCGTTGAATTTGAGCTTCAGTTCTGCACAATCGCAGTAAGTAATCCCTCCGGTCGGCCAGAAGCTCTCAATCACCCAGCGGTAGACCTTGTAAGCAGCGGGTACGAATATCGTCCAGGTCCTGAAAGACTCGCTAGTTCCCCATATTGCTTCAGAAGTTGCAGTGTAGTACAACGTTGTCCAGCTTGTAGGATTTTCGCTTTCTTCGTTGGAGCCGAGGACGGCCAACTTCTTGGGGCCTACTATGTAGGACGGGTTAAAGATGCGAGGACAGAACTCAAAGCTCGCCAGTATAACTGACATCCCATCGACGCGCCGCAGCTGGAACCATTCACCCGGAATGGCGTTTGACGATTGTGCCCCGGTGTAAGCACCAGAGCTGCCGTTGTACAAGTTCTGAGCACATATCCAGCCGTCGCCTGTCTTGTAGACGCCATCGAAAATCCTCCAGGGCTCCCAAGTAGAAGACGCCCAAATAGACGACCGATTCAGGGTCCAGACAGAGCTGTAGGTAGTATTACTCGTGAAGTTGTTGGGCATGGCGCCCGTGTATACCGCAGTGGCAAGCTTCAGAGAGGCTGCTCCTGCACTAGTGCTCAGCACGCCGGCAGAGTCAAGCGAGACAAGAGAAGTCGTGCTTGGCAGCGCAGCAGGCACCTTTAGCGCAGAGGCGCTTAGCTGTCCTGCAGAGGTCAGCGACGTCAGAGAAGTGCTGGCAGGCAGCGCGCTAGGCAGACTCAGCGCGACCGTCCCCGTGCTCGCAATCGTAGAGGTGCCGATCGTCATTGGCGACGTATGCGTGTGCCCGTCTACGTAGGCCCTGTTGGCAGCGTCGGTGGTGGTGAGCGGCGCCGCTATGTTCTTGATCGCGGGGCACGATGTGTAGTCGAAGCCAAAGTGGCTGATTCCGCACCAGCTAGAACTCCCTCCTGCCTTGATAGTAGCAACCACGATGGCCACGTACCGGGCGGCCCTAGCGTTGTCGGTCGGCTCGAGAGTGATGGAACTGCCATCGACAAAGGTGTACGAGCTAGTGTGCCACAGCATCCAGGTAGTGCCGTCTAACGACGTGCCCACCTGCCACGTCTTTGGTGATTTATCCAGACCGCTGGACTGGGCTTGCAGGTAGTACTGTTGCAGGACGACCCCAGTGCCAAAATCTAGCTGGAGCACTCTCCGGGGTACACTACACCCGAAAACATTTTGCCGGAACTGGAAGTGTAGGCGCCGCTCGTGGCATTGTAGGTACTGGTGTTGCTCTGCCAAGAAAAGTTTGAGCCCGTATTGAAGCCGTCGTACGCATTGCCGTTCCCGGAAGTGGACGCACTCGCGACCAGACCGTTCCAGCTGTTACTCGTCATGCTGTCGGGCTTCTTCACGTACGAAGTGGCTACAAGGCTCAGACCATGAGAGATAGCCTGGTCCCCGTACAGCAGCGCGCCGTCGGAGCCCAGCGACACCAAGCTAGTACTGCTTGGTAGAGCGGTTGGCAGCTTGAGTGCAGAAGTACCAGACGCTGGAGCGGAAAGGGTGCTGGTGCCTCCGGCCCCGCTGAGTGACAGTGAGCTGGCAGCCCCTGTCGCGAGCTGGCCACCGGAGTCGAGTGTCACCAGCGAAGCACTACCAGGCAGGGCGGTAGGCAGCTTGAGTGCAGAAGAGCCAGAGGCTGGAGCTGCAAGTGTGCTGGTACCACCTGCCCCGCTGAGTGACAGCGAGCTAGCAGCCCCTGTCGCTAGCTGGCCGCTGGAATCAAGTGTCAGTAGCAAAGTGCTACCAGGCAAAGAGACTGGCACCTTGAGCGCAGATGCACTTAGCTGCCCCGCAGAGGTCAGCGACGTCAGTGAGGTGCTGGCAGGCAGCGAAAGTGGAAGTGTAAATTTAGAGGCGGTGAGTTCGCCTGTCGTGCTGTTCCACTGTGTCGCCTTCTCACTGGTAGTAGAATCGACGCCCGACCTCAGCGGCTTGATATAAGCAGCATCGGTGCTAGCGGACACTAATTCAGCGCCCGTGGCGTTCAGTACAATCGAGCGGGATGTCGCTGCTTTTGCTCTGTAGCATATTGCGACCGATTCCTGGGCGGCAGCATGCATGATAGCCGTACTGCCGATCCCAACCGACCGTACGCCGAGCGTACTAGCATAGGCACCGACAGAGACTGATGAATTGCCTTGTGTGCTCTCCGTGGAGTAGGCACCGATGGCGACGGCGAGATCTGACTGGCCAGAGTATCCCGCCCGGTAGCCAGCAGCAACTCCAAACTGGCCCTGTCCACTCGCGCCTGCTTGAGTGCCTATTGCGACGGCGAATGGTTGCTGTCCGTCGCCCGCGGAAGTCCCGATTGCTACACTGTCTCCCCCTTTGAAGCCACTGGCACCGGTAGCGAACTGGCCCGCGCTGTCGAGCGTGACGAACTGCTTGGTGCCTGCGCTGGGCAGGGCCACAGGCAGCTTGAGCGCGACGGAGCCAGTGGCAGGCGCGGAAAGCGTACTGTTGACGCCAGCCCCTGTCAGCGTGAGCGTCGACGAGCTTACTTGGCTGCTTAAGCCTAGCACGCCGTCTGGATCGACCGTCACCAGCTGCGCGGTCGAGGCGGGCAGAGGGTCCGGCAGCCTCGCGAGAGTGTCCGGGATCGTTGTGACTGTAAAGTCGGTGTCCATGAGCACGATCGCGTCATTACCGCTAGGAGCTAAAGATGGCTGCTTGAGCGTCCTGTCCTTGACTGCAAAGATCGAACCGTCTGGATCCATGGTCACGACACAGTCGTTTTGGGTAGGCATGATCGACGGGAACTTCACCGCTCCTGCCACCTGGTGGTCGACGTACGCCTTGGGCGCCAGCTGCGAGGCCTTGGTCGAATAACTGGTGTTCTCGATGCAGCCGGCATTGTACAGCTGGTAGTCGAAGGCCAGGCTCCGCATGTACCAAACTCCCGCCCCGTTGTTTTTGGTGCAGATTACACGCAAGTATCTGGCGTACTCGGCTGCTGCCGCCGGCGTGAACGTGCGCAGGCTGTCGCCTACAAAGGTCTGGGCCGTCTGGCTGTCCCAAGTGAACCACCGGCTGCCGTCCGCGCTATAAACGACTACCCAGTCTCTGGGCGCAGTGATGGCGCCCGCGGACGTGACGTGGTAAGCAGTCAGTCTAGCGTGCTGGCCCAGATCGAGCTGGAGCCACGCGCCTACCACCGTGAGATTATCAACCACCGTCTCGATCATGCCAGTGTAGTTGTTGCCGCTGTAGCTGTCGGGAGCGGTTGTGCCCCACAAGGTCGAGAAGTCGCTGTCAAAGGCTAGGAAGGCCTGGGTGGAATCGCTAGAGGCTGAGGCCACAAAGCCAGCGGAGCTGTTAGAAGTCATCCCGGCCGGCTGGTTAACTTTCGCTTCGGTGTCCAGCGTCAGGGTAATCAGGTCGGCTAAATCGACCAAGTGCGGGTTCCCGGACGTAGTCAGTCTGTGAGCAGTGTTGAGGGCTACCGCGTCGTTCGCGGCCACTCCTCCTGTTGCCCATCTCACGCCCCCGTCACCGTCGGAGACAAGGACGTCGCCGTTCTGCCCGTCAACCGGATGCACAAAGTCGTCGGTCGCACCGTCCAGTCGACGGCGCTTGTAGGACCTGGCTACTTTCATTCCTTGCTAGTTTAGTAGACTACGAGAAAAAGTTTTTTTAATTATTTACAACATCTCGTCCAGGAAATTGTCCACGAAGCGCATCCGCTCCTCCCAGGTGTCTCCGCCAGGGACGTCTCGCGCGGGGTTGATGCAGGCGCCGTCGCCATAGGGTCTGCAGACGAGCGAGGCAAGATCCTTGGGATCGCCTCTTTTCCCGGTCCCCGTCCAGTAAAGCTGGCCTTCAAAGAAGCAAGCACCACAGGTAGGACAGACTGCTAACATTTCGTATTTAACAGAACCAGAGGAAAAAAGTTTAATTATTTTACTGCTCTGCCAGCGCCGCCTGTCGGAAAGCCCCCCCCCCCCCTTCCCTCCCTCCCCTCTCTCCGGCCAGCGCCCTGTCGGAAAGCCCCCCCCCTCCCTCTCTTCGGCCGCGCCGCCTGTCGGAAAGCCCCCCCCCCCCTCCCTCCCCTCTCTCCGGCGCGCCGCCTGTCGGAAAGCCCCCCCCCCCCCCCTCTCCCTGTGTATTTTTCTTGAGACATCTGCCACCATCCGGAAAACCCCCCACCCCCCCCTCCCTCCCTTGTTGTTTTATTTTTATTTTTTTTAAATTAAAAAAAGTGTCTCATACGTCTCAGACCCCCCCTAAAAAAGGCCAAAGATCGCACAGGCAAGGCCGGCGCCTTGAGACAGGGTTGAGACAGCCTGTGAAAGAGGAGGCGAGCGGTGAATGGTGCCACCTCCCCTTCAATTTCCCTTTTGAGACAAATTAATAGAGTTTGAGACAAAAAACTGAGATTTTTTGAAAATCTATTTTTAAAAATCCAGGAAAATCCCCCCCCCCCCCGGGGGGTTGGGCGGCGGCCGGACCCGTGGCAGATGTCTCAAACTCCAAGGGAAACTGAAAGGGATTTTTTTTCGTTTGCGGTAAATTTCCTACTCTCCGTGAATTTCCGCCCTAAAATGTGGCTATGAGACTTGAAGTCGGGAAGTTTATCCACAACTTTTGGGGAGGGTGCAAAAAGTTACCTTTCCCCCGGGAGCCAGGGAGCCAGACCCGTGGCAGATGTCTCAAGGGAAGCAAGTGTTTTTTTTGACTGTAAATTTTCCTTTAATGAAAAAAAAAAACAGAACTGGGTGTCAAAGCTAGCAAGCGTGTCCACTGCTTACACCGAGGCTGGCTGGGCGGGTGCCTGCTTGGCGACGAGGCGGTAGACGGAGACGGGCCCGTCAAAGATGCGGCAGGCCACGAGATTCTGTTGAGTGAGAGCCATGGCAAAATGGCTGGCCGCCTTCAGCAAAAGACCGTTCTTCGTGTCCACTGCTACCGTGTGGTCCCAGCCGCTGACGAGAAAGATGCCACGAAGGTCGCTGCCCTTACGGGTCAGGTCGTACCAGCTCGCCTTCTTGAGAGGGCGCAGAGAGTAGAGTGAGCTAGTGTCGAAGCACCGGAAGCAGTCGCCGAGAAAATCGATGAGCTGCTGGACTTCGCAGTAGCAGTTCAGCTTTGCGTGCAAAAGGGCGAGGTACTTGCTGGGCGGCTGACAGCCCTTGGCGACCAACGCGTTGAAGAACGCGTCTTGGACGCAGTAGTATCGGCCCGAGGAGCGCGCGGAGAGGCGATACAGGTCACCACGCGGGAAGGGCGCCGGGCCGTCGTCGTTGGCACCGCTGCCCAGCGGCCAGTACACATCCGGCTTCAGGCCGTTCGTTTTGCGCAAGCCCGCCCGGCTGATGCAGGCATGAACCATGTGCTGGCGCTCCTCGTAGTCCCGCTCCCTGCCCGGCTGGCCCTTAAACTCGTCCCCAAACACTTTGATGGGGATGAGCTCCTGCACGTGCTTCTTCCGCAGAGGGTCCTTTTTGTCAGGGAACGCAATGGTGAACGAGTCGGTGTCCAAATCGACCTTTATGTCCTCCCGGCAGGGGGTCTGAGCATGCGGCTGGTCTTCCCAGTTGTAGGCAATCCACAAGAAGCTCTCCTTGCCGGGGAGCATCACTTCCTGGCGGATGGACCCCTTAGCTTGCTCTGCCTCTCGCTTCAAGTCTTCCGTTGACAGTTCTTGTAGACGGTCCCATGCTTCGGACTCGGGCCCTTCCTCGGGCGGCTCTCCGACGTGACTGCTGTCACATCCAAGCTGAGTCACATGATTGTACTCAACCGCCAGGCGGAGGCAGGCCATCTCCTCTCCTGACATCTTCTTGGTTTTCTTTTTCGCTTTCTTCTTCTCTTTCTTTTTCCTGTTCCGCTTGGTTGCGGCGGACGAGGGCTGGGCCTTTTTCTGGCTGATGCAGCGGTCCAGTGGCGTGGTCATTTCTCGGCGCGTGCGACCAGGAGGGGGCGGTGGCAGCGCCTTACTGCTCTTCCAGCCAGGGCCGCCCGCATTGGGCGCTTCAGCCTTGGTTGCGGAGCGAGTAGTAATCTTTGCAGAGCCGCCCACATTGTGCGCTGCAGCTCTGCTCGGACCGGCAGTGACACTGACACCCCTCTTGGTGCGCGCACTTCGAATCATTCACTGCTTTTTCGGACTGCGAGTGGCAGGAGCCTTGGGCCTGTGCAATAAAAAAAATTCGTGGCTGGTACCCACTGCACAAATAAGTGTATTTTCACTTGTGGGTGGGTTCAGGTGGCACCGCCCACCAGAAAAATTTTTATGGCAGATTCAGGTAGATTTCGACCTGGCGCGTCGAACGCCACTTGTCCCCACCAAAACGGACCACGGGCGGCTGCAGGAGAAGGCCGCAAAGTTCGGTCGCTAAAAAAATCCAGAATCCTACCCCCAGAAAAATCATGTGTTTTTCACATAATCATGCCACCCGGTGCCACCCTGCGTGATACGGCCGAAAAAGGTAGCACCCAGGGGTATTTCGGCACTGCCTCAATTATCCTAACTATTGCATTTTTTCACCGGTGGCACCGGTGACCACAAAAATGCAGTTACACCGCAAAACACACGTATTTATGCTGACAGTGAATTCCCACCACAAAATGTGGCTATGAGACGTGAAGTCGGGAAGTTTATCTACAACTTTTCAGGAAGGGGCAAAAAACCCCCCTTCCCCCCAGGTGGCAGGGGCCAGACCCGTGGCAGATGTCTCAAACTATGGCCTGAAAAAAGTAGTGAATGGTGCCACCGGGGTGATACGGCCGAAAGGGGCACCACACAGTGACATTTCGGCATTTTGCAGAATTTGCAGCGACTACTGCCCTTTTCGCCGTTTTACAGTGAATTTCCACCGCAAAATGTGGTTATGAGACGTGAAGTCGGGAAGTTTATCCACAACTTTTCAGGAAGGGGCAAAAAACCCTCACTCCCCCCAGGGGGCAGGGGCCAGACCCGTGGCAGATGTCTCAAACTATTGCATGAAAAAGTGGTGAATGGTGCCACCGGGGTGATACGGCCGAAAGGGGCACCACCCAGGAACATTTCGGCATTGCTGAAATTGCAACAACTACTGCCTTTTTCGCCCGTATCACACGGTGCCACCTGGTGCCACCAACGACCACAAAAATGCCGTTACAACGCAAAACACGTATAATTTGGCTGATCGTGAATATTCACGTCTAATGCCAATATGACAATACTAAAATGGCAATACTAACCCGACCGGTCCTGATCGGGACAAAAAGGAAATACATGTGATCAGGCCTATCGTAGGTTTTGTATTATTTTTTAAATATATATATATATGTACAGTACACAAGGTTTAATGAGAAAGAGACGATAGAAAGAAAAAAATCAGCCTAATTCAAAAGAATTCTGATTCCAAGGAACAACAGTACCAGCTCAGAAGGAAATCTGGAACTAAGGTTCAACAGAAAGCTACTGGAAAGTTTTTTCTTTTTTTTTTGTTTGTTTTTTTTCACAAGAAAATATTTTAATAATAATGAAACGTTGTACAAATAATAGAAACTAATTCATAAATATTAATCCTAGTCAGAGTGCTCATAATTTAAACTAGCTATAGCTAAAAGCTAATTACTCAAATCGACGCGATTCCCTGTATGGGAAAGCAGATGCGAGGCTGATAGCCTGTCTCTTGTGCTGTGGGAGTCTGTGCACAGCAATGGTGGTGTGCGCAGACCAAGTTTTAAGCCACCTCGCCAGCTTCGCGTATTAGCTCGAAAAAGATACCTACCAAGAGGTGGTGACCAAGCACATAAGAAACACACCTGCCCCATTACTTTTTCTTGCAATTTCTTGCCAAGACCCCATAGCTTCTCTGGACACGAATTTTTACTGCAAACACGCAGCTGGAAGGGCACCAAACAAGCGGCTCAAGTCGGTCTATCCAAAATAGGTAGTAAATTTCACTTGTGGTACGATACATGTGATCAGGCCTATCGTAGATTTGTATTATTTTTTAAATATATATATATTATATATATATATATAAATATCGTTTATGTGTCCTTTCGTCAAAATCTCTCTTAATGTGCTCAGTTAGAAAAATTTATGTTAAACATTTGACACTTTTTTATTTTCAATGTATGTTTTCTATATGTCCTATGTTGGTTTTTTTACTTTTTTAAGGCTTGTTTTATAGTTTGCGGTTGGACAAGTCGCGAATACATAAATGATCACACCACAAAACGGGGGGGAAGGGGGGGCGGACACTCACGAAGTGAGTGGCGGGGGGTTGGGGGGTAAATACACACAAAAAAGTGAAATTAGTTGTGATTTCTGTGGATCCACGAAAACCCCAGTTTCTGGGGTTTTGGGGGCAAGATACGTACCTCATTGTGTTATTTTTGACTTGAGATACGTACCTCATTGTGTGGACAATCGGCAAAACTGCTCCCTTTTTCCAAAATTGGTGGCCATAACGATATTATTTTAGAATTGAAGGGTTTTTAAGTATTCAACATTAGGATCAGTTTCTTTCTGCTTCTGCTTGAGATATTCTTCTTTGTATTTATCTAATATTTCCTTATTAGTGTCTCTGTATTTCTTTTGTTGCTCTTGAATTTTGTTCTTATTTAATTTGTAATATTCCCGTCGTTGTTTATTTATCTTATCCTTGTTTGCTTCTCTATATTTCCTTTGATGCTCTTTAATTTTGTCCTTATTATTCTGTCTATAATCTGCTCTATATTCTTTGACTTTCTCCGCATTCTTTTCCCTATATCGTTGCTGTTTAGGATCAGGGAGGTTGAACACCGCCTTTATTTCTTCTATGATGGTACTCATTGTTATATATACGATGTATAGTATGCTTAATATGTAATTCAATGAGCAAGCGCGAGGATAAATATAAGAGCAGGGCGAGTGAAAATATCTTCTCCTATTTATGGCCAACCCCGTGGTTGGCCGTGTCCTACTTGACCCTTACAGGGTTGGACACTTTTTCCTTATTAAATTTCAATATTTATTTTATAATTCTTCTTCGTATTACACATTTTTTATATTGTCCAACCTGTCCAACCTTTTATTAAAAGAAAGTAAATTTTTTTTCGTCTCTACCCGAAAGTATGAGACCATAAAATAAAAGCCTGCGCGGGGTATTGGACTTGGCCAGACTTGGACACGATTAATACTAAGACGAATTTCTCTCTCTCGGTTGCTTAATAGCACTCTCAAGTGTCCAAGTCGATACAACGACGATTTAAGTGTTTTTTAGCGCGGGTGGATTTTCTATTTTTGACTTAGAAAAAATATAGACTTGTCTAATATATACCAAGATGTGGAGCGAAGACGACAAGAAGTTTGTTAGGCAGTTAAGAGTTGCTACTACCGAAAGTAAAATTTATGAAGTGGTGTCCAACTTCTACGATAGCGAATTAAAACCAAGTATAGCCTTTCATAATGCTATTATATCTTTATTTAGCACGACTACTAGTGATGAAGAGGTGCTTGAGGCACTAAAAATAATATATCCTAAATATGCTATTGTGTATCCAAATTTGAATAGTAGGCGACAAAGACTTTCTGAGGTGAGAAAAAAAGCGATAGAGCCTTACCAAAGCGAAAAAGTATATGAAATGAGCAAACTTGATAAGTATTTTAATGTAAATGAAGACGAGGGGATTGATATCGTTGAGGGATATAAGAAAGATGTCAAAGCCAAAAACGAACAAAAAATACAGATTGATGTCCGTGATGTAATGGCTAAAATGAATGATATGATATTAAGTAATGACCCTTATCTTAAACTACTTGCTTTGATGATAGCAATTGGAGCAAGGCCTGTGGAAATATTTGACAAAAACACGTATGAATTAATACCAGATAAACCGAGTTGGTTGCGAGTGAATAACCTAGCGAAAAAGAGAGAAGGACAAAAAAAGAATTGGACTGAGAGGCCTGTTGTCCTTTTTACTCCCCAGTTTGTAATAGAACAAGTAAATTCAATACGAAATCATTTCAAAAAGAAAAAAGCAGTCATCATCAACAGCGAAGGTGTACTTGATAAGCAAAAGAACAATGAACTAAACAAAAGAATTATTAAAATCTTCCCTTGGCTATCAGAATACACGCAGAAAAGCAGTATGTTGCGAAAACTATATGCTAGTTTGTCGTATAGTAATTTCGCCAATCCGAAATTAGAAAATTTTAATACATGGGTTTCAAATGTGTTGGGGCACGGCGATATGCTCACCAGTTTTAGTTATAGTTGGGTTAATGTGGCAGACCCTGAAGAAATTAAGACAGAAGGAATTAAAACAGAATTAGAGGAGTTGAGACGCAAAATAGATTTATATTTGAATTTAAATAATACTAATGAAATTAAAAGCGAAAACGGAGACGAAGAATGTAGTTATATACCATTAGGTAAAAGCGCTAGTAGAGATGATAAGTATAAATTGCTTGAGCAGATTTACAATGATAACCCTAATATTACAAATACTAAACTGAGAAAATTAAGCGGGATTGGAGCCGTTATTGTCAATACTTTTATTAAAGAGAAGAGGGGCGAAGCGACGAAGAGCGAAGCAAAAAAATAAGAGGAAACAAAAGCACCATTAAGAAGAAGCACGAGAATTAAAAAGAAGGCTAATACTTAACAACGACTAAAGGCAGTTCTCCATATTTTGCTCTAAGATTAGACTCTCTTCTATAGCAATTAATGGAAAAGATCGTGAAAAACTGAACACCATCTACATTATCAATATCAACTGCTATAATAGGAGGGTGCGACTGGAATGTGCGAGACAAACCGCATATAGTACAAAATTCCTTTTTATAATCCTGCTGGGGCATCTCTGAATAAACAAATGTCCTTATGTGTCCAACTATATCACTTGGCAATTCGCGTATTATTATTGACATGTTTTATATTACATATTATATAACAAAAAATGAATTTGTTTGGTCAAAGCACGAATACGCCATCGTCATCAACTACATCGTCATCTTCTTCTTTATCTATTGATAGCATAAAAGACGCATTACCAACAACTGCCTTCGGAGAATTGCGAACGGCTACTTTGTCGCCAGTATTACAAAATGTTTTCACTTATGGTATTAATACGCGATTCTTTGACAAAACAGAAACAACGGCGGGGTGGTATCATCTGCTAATTCAATGGCGGTTTTGACTACATCGGCCTCAGGTAATTCAACTGCGCAGATTACAACAAATGAAAGAGCAAAATATAGAAGTGGTATGGGCTTAGTTGCTAGATTCTCCGCATTGTTTCCGTCATCTACCACCGCGACTACTTTCAATTGCGATATTGGCATAGGCACACCAGCAGACAATTTATGTTTCAGACAATCAAACTCGGGAATGTCTGTCGTAAGAACGGCGGGGAGTGTTGAAAATGTGGTTAGTCAGTATGCGTGGAATGTTGATAAATGTGATAATACGGGAAACTTCCCCACGATTGATTTTACCAAATTGAACGTGTTTGAAATAGTCGTCCAATATCTGGGTAGCGGTCAAATTACATTCAAAATTGAAAACCCGCGCACTGGACGAATGGAAGTAATCCACGCAATACAATACGCAAGCACTGCTACTACTCCATCATTGGATCAGGCGGCGTTTGCTATTTATGCGAAGGCGTATTCATCAACCCTTCAATCCGTTGTAATGAAAACAGCGAGTATGTTTTTAGCAGTTGAAGGGAATATTGATAGGACTATTGCTATAACCAATTCGTATGATTCGGTTAAAACTATAGGAGCAACTGAGAATGCCATATTTACCATTAGAAACCGTGCCACATTTAACAGCAAAACGAATTATAACATAATCTACTTTGAGAATTTGTATATAAGTAGTTCTGATACTAAAACATGTATCGCGAGAATTATTCTTAATACCGCATTAGGAGGAACACCTTCTTATTCAAATTACGATACAAACACATCGTTGGCCGAAGTAGATACGGCGGGGACAACAAGAACAGGTGGAAGTGTGATATTTACATATGTGTTGTCTGGTGGTTCATCCATATACATTGATTTGTCTCAATATAATATCAAGATAGGGTCAGGTAAGATATTTACTATATCCGCACAAAATACGAGCGGTGGAACTGCGAGCATTGACGCTTCATTGAACTGGATTGAAGATCAGATTTAAACAAAAAAAAGAAGGGTTTATTTATGGCAAAATATTATATCATAGAATATTGTATTTGCGCATCGACTTTCTTTTCTATCTCTATTGATATTTTTTAATGTATTCAAAACCCTTATCCTTGATTAATTTTTCTGTTATACGCGCGTGATTTCTCTTCAAATATATGTAGAATTGGTCAATATTAACACCGCAGGGAATTTGTTCTTTATATTGTCGTCGTCGCCGTGAGTTGATAGATTGTATCAACATAAATAATATGTCTAAATTTTCTATGAATGATGTCATTATATTAATGTATTTATATTCCAAATGTGGCTAAACCAATTGGATTTCTTTTGTGGTAATTTACTTTTTTTTGTTGATTTAATTTCTCTTTATTTGTTTTATAGTATAATTTATTTTTTTGTGCTACATATTCTTTATTTGCTTCATAATATTTTTTTGTCCTTGTTTTATTAATTCTTTATTTTCTTTTCTGTAATTATCATTATATTCTTTATGAGTTCTACCCTCTATTCGCTTATTCACACATTTTTCTGTAGTCCTAATTATTTCGCCTTCTCGTTTATCTAGTTGCATCTTATTGTCGCATGAATATTCTTCAACCAATTCAACATACGCATCATCGTATTTAACTATTTCAAAAGAAGTTACATAATGAAAATTTCCATTCATCCATTTTTTGTAATCTCTTTTATGTGAAAATAATCGTTTATACAAAGGTTGAATAGTTGAACCGATATAGACTTGATTAGTTTGGTGAGACCTGAGACTATATATTTTGCCTTGTTTATAGTCTGGCATCGCTTTTTATCTTTACATATATTTTATCATACCTTTAATACATAATAAAAAATAAATGGGTTTGTTGCTTGTTTTATTACGCATGATACACCTTGAGAAGAATACTAACTTCAAAATTGACAGGAACCTCCAAAACTTCACCACTCGCATTTCTAATGACGATATCAATAGACCTTAAACTTTTCGTTGTATTAAATGGTACATAATCGGCGACATCGTTTGACGATTCAAAATAACATTGTACCCCATACGACTTATCTAAATTACATTTACCAACGACAGAGAAATTACCATTTGCTTCAACTAAACCAGATTGATTTAAAGCACGGCTATGGACATAAACGGCCGTTTCACCGATTAGATTGACTATGGATTGCATCGTGCTACTTGCCGCCGCCGAGATATCGGCAGTCAGTCCTATCTTGTCTCTAATCGTGCTATTATCATAATCGAAACTATACGTATCACCAGTGAAAGCAAAATTCAATTTATTAACGGAGTTCAAAGTTATAACTACGGAGTTAGGGGTAATTGCTGAATTAATCGCAGTTTGAAGAGCGGTAATAAATGTATCAATGGTGTATTGATTTGCTGTTACGATTGCCGTTTTTGTAGCCGATCCAGTTGTTTTAATCAATGTGAGAGTGTTGGCATAACTCGGTATGTTTGGAAAAACATTTGGAATAGAGATACTTTTAACGACATAAGCACTGATTATATCAATATTACGACCAGTTGCTGGTAAATCAACGACGAAACGGCCATTGTGAGTAGAAGCGGATTTGATTCTGTTTTATCGCTTGAGGAGACGCGAAGGAGGAAATTTTTTCTCGTGCGTTTTTCGTCTTCTAAGTTAGAGATCGTAAATGACATTGCTATATATAGCAAAATATATTATTCTAATTAAATTAAATTTATAGACCAAATACGAATAGACCAATTGGAGTTCGTTTAGCCTTAATTATATTTTTATTTTTTTCATAATATTCTTTCCTTTGTTGACTTATCTTATTTTTGTTTTTTTCGTAATAATCTTTATCTCGTTGAAGGATTACATCTTTATTTTTCTCACGAAGTTCTTTTCTTCGTCTACTTATCTTATTTTTATTATTAGTTCTATATTCTTTATCTCGTTGAAGGATTACATCTTTATTTGCCTTATAACATTCTTTATCTCTTTGAAGGATTCTCTCCCTATTTTGCTTATAGTATTCTTTTTTATCTTCAAGTATTTTATCTTTGTTATCTGCTATATATTCTTTTTTAGTTCTACCCGCTATAAGCATATTTGCACATTTGTCCGTGACTCTTATAATTTGACCCTCTCGTCTATCCAATTGCATTTTGTTTTGGCAAGGATACTCTTCTATTAACTCAATAAATGCATCGTCATATTTAACGATTTCATAAGAAGATACATAATTATACTTGCCTTTCATCCATTTTTTATAATCTAACTTATGTGAATAAAGTCTTATATACAATGGTTGAATGGTTGAACCGATATAAACCTGATCGGTTTGATACGATCTAAGGCTGTATATTTTACCTTGTTTATAGTCGGGCATGATCGTTTTTTATATTTTTATAGTGTTATACTTAAATAGTATATTTTTTGTTTAAACTACACATACTAAGAGAGATTTTGAATAAATAAGGGCTACTGCTTAACAACGCATCTGCTAGGATAGATAGACGCAACTTTGACATATTTCAACCAAGCAGTGATGGTGCGATTTTCATTATAATCAGAAGCATAACGAAGAGTGACTTCCGCAGTTCGTGAGTTATTAACCGCAATACCAGTCGCTCCAATGTGTGGCGATTGGTTGAGTGTCTGGATGATGGTAGCAAATCCTGAGTTAGATGTAAGTCCTGTTTTATCCCCAGTAGAATAATACTTACGAAAGTTTTCAAGAGAAACAGACGAAGACATGTAAGCATCACGAATGCCCATAGTCGCTTGGAGATTGTTGATATACAATTCCGCGCATCCTCGTTGAACGGAGGCAAGAGTATCGGTGCTTCCTCCGAGTTCCATCTTTTGTTGCGGGGCATACCAATCACCAATACGGCATTGATATTGTCTGTAAGGCATTTGAGCAGTTCCCAAGTTGTCAATATTAGCATTTTTGGAGAGCACATTTTGCGTGACGATAAACAAGCACTGAGCACGAGCAACGGCCTTATTCACTTGAAGATTAAAATCATCGGAAGTCGCTGGATTAGCCTTTTGATTGTAATATGTTTCATAAGTGTATGGGAGCCCATCCTTGCTTCCCATCTGCTCCATAACATTTCTCTGGACAGCAGGAGCAAGAGAGAATGTCTCCAACATAACCACTGGATTTGATATGGTGAAAGTCAAAGAGGAACCATTAAAACCAGCAGGAATAGAAGAAGTTTTCCCATCACCACTTCCAATAATGGTAAGTGCCTCCTGAGGTGGGGCGAATGTCAAGCGAAGTCTCATACCACTAACCAAAGAGGGAGGAATGAGAGTTTCTTCATTAAACACTCCTGAAAAGTAATGAAGAGGAATACAAACCCTCAAATAATTACCAGTCGCAACACTACCAGCAGTGGGGACATTGACAGCAAAATCAACGACTGAATTGTCGGTAACATTCGTATTAACTTCAACATTTTCTCGCTGTCCCGCCATCTGCGCCTGTCGGCGGTAATCAAAAGGATAATGCCAAGGGAGAATATTTTGCACCATCTTGTTCAAATCTTCAATTCGTTCAAGTTCGCTACCATCCTTACTTTCCAACAAAAATCTTTCAAAAATAGCGGTAGCAGGAGTGTTCTGAAAACCAAGAGCACAAGCAACATTATCCTTTCCATCAGTGGCTACCAACCCATCTGCTTTAATATCAAATGTCAAATAACAATTTTTTCCATAAACAAAATCAGTGCTTGCCTGTAATGTAAAAATCATTTCAGTTCCCGACGCACTGGTATAAGTTTGCTGGTCGGCGAAGTTCTTCTTAAAGATACTTCCCTGTTCAGAGAGCGCCAGACTTGCTGGCAACTCATATCTGAGGTTGTTGAGGGTCATCAACTCCTCAGTAACTTCAATCTCCTTTCTTTCCATTTTTTTTTTGTGTGGTTGTGGGATGGCAAAATCCGCAATGCTACTATACTAAAAAAATAATAATAGAAATTAAAAATAATTATTTATTCACCTGAAACGGATTGTTTAATAAAATCAACTGATTTCTGTATGTTGTCAAGTCTCGCATCTTGTGGTGAAGTCAATTGAAACTCTCTTGCCTCAGCATTCTCAACTGCTTTCTTTAAATAAGCCAAACTGCTAACAGCAGTGTCCAAATCAACAACATCCGCATTTTCTTTTTTATCAGAAATGTCTGTTAATGTGTTTTGAATAGTGCTCTTCTCATACGGGACTAAATCGCCAAATTCGGTCAATGGTTGATTAACTAATGGGGCACCATGACTACTCCACAATTCAAACTGGTTTAGTTGAAACCCATCACTTTTCGGTCGGTTTGCTTCATTTATCCTCTTAATAAAGTCAATTGGCAAACGATTTGAAGCACTTGAGTTTTTAATCATTATATACATGTACGTTGATTTTTTTCTAGTAAAATCAACTTTATTAATTTAATTTAAATCAACTTTAAAATATATTTTATCAATTACCATTAATTATTTTTTTCATAATTTGTAAATTCTTGTGTGTAATTCTTTCCTCTTTCATTTTCTTTAAATCCGCTATGGCTTGATTTACATCAACGTCATTAGTTTCAGCAACCTCCTTAGGTGGTGGCGGAGTTTCCTTAGAAGCATCTTCCATCGCTTCTATCTTACTTGCTGGTGTTGTGGTAGTTTGTTTCGGCACAGCAACAGGAGTGGGATTGACAGATTTGGGTAAAGATTGTTCAATCTTAAGTGCTGGAGACATCTCAATAGGTTTGGCATTTGGTTTAGGCAATGAAGTTTTTGCCGATTCTATGTCTGGTATTTTTCTTTTTAATGATTCATCTGGCATTTGGTCTAGTTGCTGTTCATTGTTCTTACTCCCCTTGCTTACTTTTGGTTTTAATTGACACTTAATCTTGCCACTCTTAATATCCGCTTCTATCGTCTTTACTGCTAAGTATTCGGGCGATCCCTTACGAATCGTTACGAATTTTCCTTGCGCATTTTGTTTATACCAAATAGCAATTGCTTGTTGATAGCAAGTTTTGTTGATTCCGTCATGTCATATATTATGGCGAAAAAAAAACCATTTAATTTAATTTTTTATAAGTTTGTCATATCTCTATCCTTATTTAATTGCAATATAGTAGAGAAATTCTTTCTAAACTGGGTTGTTCTATCACTAGCAGTATTGTTAATTGCTAGAAATGAATAAGGTTCTGCCGTAGCATATTTAACCATATTGTAAAATTCTTTTTTAGTGAGAAAAGGGCTTTCATATTCATCTGCCAGTCTGTCAAGTTCGCTCCGCCTTACTCCATTAAAAATAATCATCCAATGGCAATTAATTCTTATTCTTCGTGGAAGTTGTGTATAACTCTGCGTTGCTACCCAGACTGACACTTTAGCATGTGTTGAAGCGAAAAACAACTCTGTAAGCACTGCTGATTTGAGAAAGGTTTTACTCTGTGTGATATCATCCAATAACAATAGTATTTTTGGTGCTTTCTTAAACCCTTTTGTTTTAATCAGTTCTTTTTGTTTGGTTAATATTTCTCTCATTAACTCAGGCCTATCTTCTTTGATTATGTCTTCTTTTTTTTAACTTGAGAGTGTCTTCTAAAATCGGGCACGGACTTAAGCAAAAGACTACTATTCTATCATAAAAACCTTTCAACATGTTCTTTTTGGCGAGTAGATTACAAATCATAACTGATTTACCACCGCCAGTGCTTGCACATATAACCATAGTCCCCATTGCTGGCAATATTCCTTCTTTTTGAATAGGGAGCAATTCAACGCTATCTCTTTGTGTTTTGATTGGTTGTATTTCCAAGTCATTCTGAAATTTGGGCGGTTTTTTGCTATCTAACTCTGTTATTACTGGCCTGTCAATGGTAAATTCCTCGTGTGCTTTTTCTATGTTAGTTTTCTCCAGCCATACCCCTCTCATAACCCTGTCATACCACTCTTATACCCCGCCTCTCTCATACCCCTCTCATACGCCTCTCATACTCCTGTCATACCCCGCCTCTCATACCCCTCTCATACCCCGCCTCTCTCATACCCCTCTCATACCCCGCCTCTCTCATACCCCTGTCATACCCCTGTCATACCCCTCTCATACCCCTCTCATACCCCTCTCATACCCCTCTCATACCCCTGTCATACCCCTCTCATACCCCTCTCATACATACCCCTCTCATACCCCTCTCATACCCCTCTCATACCCCTCTCATACCCCTCTCATACCCTTCTCATACCCCTCTCATGCCCCTCTCATACCCCTCTCATACCCCTGTCATACCCCACTTCTCATACCCCTCCCATACCCCGCCTCTCTCATACCACTCTCATACCCCTGTCATACCCCTCTCATACCCCTCTCCCTCTCATACCCCTCTCATACCCCGCCTCTCATACGCCTCTCATACCCCTGTCATACCCCTGTCATACCCCTCTCATACCCCTGTCATACTCTGCCTCTCTCATATCCCTCTCATACCCCTCTCATACCCCTGTCATACCCCTCTCATACCCCTCTCATACCCCTGTCATACCCCTCTCATACCCCTCTCATACCCCTCTCATACCCCTGTCATACCCCGCCTCTCTCATACCCCTCTCATACCCTTCTCATACCCTTCATTTTCTCGATGTCTTTCATACCCCTCATTTTCTCTATGTCCCTCATACCCCCCATTTTCCCTATGTCCCTCATACCCCTCATTTTCTCTATGTCTCTCATACCCCTCATTTTCTCTATTTCCCTCATACCGCTCATTTTCTCTATGTTCCTCATACCCCTCGTTTTCTTTATGTCCCTCATACCCCTCATTTTCTCTATGTCCTTCATACCCCTCATTTTCTCTATGTCCCTCATACCCCTCATTTTCTCTATCATTGTCCCTCATACCCCTCATTTTCTCTCTATGTCACTCATACCCCGCCTCTCATACCCCTGTCATACCCCTCTCGTACCCTCTCTGTGTTCCTCATACCCCTCATTTTCTCTCTATGTCCCTCATACCCCTCATTTTCTCTATGTCCCTCATACCCCTCAATTTATCTTTATGTCCCTCATACCCCTTATTTTCTCTATGTCCCTCGTACCCCTCATTTTCTCTCTATGTTCCTCATACCCCGCCTCTCTCATACCCCTCTCATACCCCGTCATACCCCGCCTCTCTCATACCCCTCTCATACCCCTTTCATTGCCCCCTCATACCCCTCATTTTCTCTATTTACCTCATACCCCTCATTTTCTCTATGTTCCTCATACCCCTCATTTTCTCGCTATGTCCCTCATACCCCTCATTTTCTCTCTATGTCCCTCATACCCCTCGTTTTCTCTGTGTCCCTCATACCCCTTTTCTCTCTATGTCCCTCATACCCCTCGTTTTCTCTCTATGTACCTCATACCCCTCATTTTCTCTCTATGTCCCTCATACCCCTCATTTTCTCTCTATGTTCTTCATACCCCTCATTTTCTCTCTATGTTCCTCATATCCCTCATTTTCTCTATGTTCCTCATACCCCTCAATTTCTCTCTAATAATTGTCCCTCATAGTATTACCCCTTATTTTCTCTATGTCACTCGTACCCCTCATTTTCTCTCTATGTTCCTCATACCCCTCATTTTCTCTCTGTTACTTGCAACTTGTAGAGATTTAAACAAATTCAATCTCGATATCAAATTAATAATTGCAATTGATCCGGCAGTGAGACCATGTTGTGTATCTTAATACCCCATCTGATACCACACGCTAATAAATTTTCTTCAAGTTCCTGAGGGTTTCGTACCCCATCTGATACCCCGCGCTAATAAATTTTCTCCAAGTCCCTCATACACCATCTGGAGGTTTCATACCCAGTCTCATACCCGATGCTATCTAATACATTTTCTCCATTAATAATTCCAATTGATCCGGCAGTGGGACCATGTTGCGTATCTTAATACCCCATCTGATACCACACGCTAATACATTTTCTTCAAGTTCCTGAGGGTTTCATACCCCATCTGATACCCCGAGCTAATAAATTTTCTCCAAGTTCCTCATACCCCATCTGGGGGTTTCATACCCCATCTCATACCCCATGCTATCTAATAAATTTTCTCCAAGTCCCTGAGGGGTATCATAACCCCCCATACCCCATGCTATCTAAAAATTTTTCTCTAAGTCCCTGACTGAGGTTCCTAAGGGGTAATAGGTCGAGGGGTATCATACCCCCATACACCCCCTAGGATATCATACTCCCCCCCCCCCCCCCCTAGGGGTATGGGTTTATGATACCCCCCCGGGTATCATACCCCTTCATACCGGGTATCATACCCAGGTATCGTTTGGCTGTGATTGCTGGATAGATGGTCGGTTGCGAAAAAACAACCACCTAGTGAGAGACAGGAGGAGTATGCGAGGCAGATGATAGATAGAGGAAGTAGCTTTGAGGAAGTGATGAGTGAATATAATAAATATGTAAATATGGTTGATGTGTAGATAGATGACTTTTATATAAAGTCCTGGGCACTACTTTAAACAACCCCCTACATATACATACATAGTTCTCACTACTTTGTGTGTATGTGTAGGTGATGCTTCCAAAAAAGAAAGCTGGCGAGCCAGCTCCAGCTACTCCAATAATAATTTCTTTTCTTTTTTGTTGTTGTTCTCACATTCTTTTTTGTGTTTGTAGGAGCCTGTTGTACCTGCTAAGACTGAGCAAGATCCTAATTGTTGAGGGCTGACTATCTCGTGGTCTGAAAGGACTAACTTGAAACTTTTACGTCCTTTAACTGTATATATCTTTTTAGAGTATTGGACATCTCTTTTACTAAAAACAGTTCGTTCTAATTCTTTTTTCACAGTTGAGTCTTTAGGAAATTTATTATTGAGACCTGCTCTGTATATTTCTTGGCTGTTTTTCTTTTTACCTTCATAAACTTCCATAGGTGTGGCTTTCATTGTATTATGGTATGTATAATTATAATTATCAACAATTTCATAAATGTAAGGCATCCAAATAAAATCATCATTCACTTCCCACATTCAATTTTCATTTCTTATTGTTCTAATAAATCTGTCTACTATATCCGTAGTGCGGTGGTCGCCTACTTCATTTGTTGTATGTTGAATTCCGTTCTCTTTAAAGTGCTCAGCAACTTCTCCTTTACATTCACTACCGTTATCTGATGTAATTCTTTAGATTTCAGCATTTTTTTAATCCTTCCAATACTTCGCCTGTTGTTTTATTTTTGATGATTGTTTCTCAGCTTCTTTTTTCGTTCTATTCTTGGTTATACCTATTGTTTCCTCCTTCTTTTGTCCATCTTCTCTCCAACTTATAACAACTCTATTTTTTTTTAGTATGTATTTTTCCTTTTGTAATATTTCTGATTGTATTCTTACTCATTATATATTATCTTACTTTAGTCATATAGGGTCGCACTTCTGCATACTTTTTCAAGACACACATCCCCCGCCACAGAGACACACACCGGCCGGCCCCGATGGAACAAAAAGGTAACGGACAGGAAAAAGGAAAAAGAAAGGAAATAGAAACAGCTAAAAATCTTTAATCAATTGATGACTGGTAAAAAAAATCTTCCACCGAAACCTCGTGGCTCCAAAAACACGATTTTTGGTACCTTGGAACCTCGCTAATTATACCCCAAACCAACAATATATAAATTATATATGTCTGATAACGATAATAACTATAATGATGAAATTGATATGGATAATAACCACGATATAGAAAGTATTAGACCTGAAAGTAATGATTGGATTGAATACTATATGGAGAAAAAAGAAGCGATAATAAGGAGAGATAAAGTGAGGGTCAGGTGTAGATAGCGAACTTTTATTCAAAGTCCTGGGCACTACTTTAAACAACCACTACACATACATACATAGTTGTCCCTCCTTTGTGTGTATATGTAGGTGATGCTTCCAAAAAAGAAAGCTGACGAGCCAGCTCCAGCTACTCAGGTAATAATTTCTTTTCTTTTTTGTTGTTGTTCTCACATTCTTTTTTGTGTTTGTAGGAGCCTGTTGTACCTGCTAAGCCTGAGGAAGATCCTAATTGTTCAGTGATGACAAACTCGTAGTCTGAAAGGACCAACTTGAAACCTGTACTGCCTTTAACTGTATATACTGTTTTCCACGATATAGAAAGTATTAGACCTGAAAGTAATGATTTGGTTCTATGTTGTATGGACAAAAAGAAACGATAATAAGGAGAGATAAAGTAAATGTCAGTGGGAGAGTTGATGTGTTGATAGCTCAGATAAAAGAGTTGACTAAAAAGAAAGAATAACTTGAAGAGAGAGAGAGAGGATGCTATAGACGAAATATTAGCAGAGATAGAAGAGAATAATGAGAGAAAGAAGAAGATGGAGCAAACGAAGAGAAAGAGAAAGAGTGAAGAAGAGAGAAGAAAGACAGAAGAGAGGTTGTTGGATAGATGGTTGGTTGCGAAAAAACAACCACTAAGTGAGAGACAGGAGGAGTATGCGAGGCAGATGATAGATAGAGGAAGTAGCTTTGAGGAAGTGATGAGTGAATATAATAAATATATAAATAAGGTTGATGTGTAGATAGATGACTTTTATATAAAGTCCTGGGCACTACTTTAAACTACCCCTACACATACATACATAGTTCTCACTACTTTGTGTGTATATGTAGGTGATGCTTCCAAAAAAGAAAGCTGACGAGCCAGCTCCAGCTACTCAGGTAATAATTTCTTTTCTTTTTTGTTGTTGTTCTCACATTCTTGTTTGTGTTGGTAGGAGCCTGTTGTACCTGCTAAGCCTGAGCAAGATCCTAATTGTTAAGTGCTGACTAACTCGTGGTCTGAAAGGACTAACTTGAAACCTTTACTGCCTTTAACTGTATATACCTTTTTAGAGTATTAGACATCTCCTTTACTGAAAACAGTTCGTTCTAATTCTTTTCTCACGGTTGAGTCTTTAGGAAATTTATTATTGAGACTGGCTCTGTATATTTCTTGGTTGTTTTTCTTTTTACCTTCATAAACTTCCATAGGTGTGGCTTTCATTGTATTATGGTATGTTTAATTATCAACAATTTCATAAATGTAAGGCACCCAAATAAAATCATCATTCACTTCCCAGATTCAATTCAAATCATTTCTTACTATTCTAATAAATCTGTCTACTGTATCCATGGTGCGGTGGTAGCCTACTTCATTTGTTGTACGTTGAATTCCGTTCTCTTTAAAGTATTCAGCAATTTCTCCTTTAAATTCACTACCGTTATCTGATGTAATTCTTTTAGGTTTCATCATTTTTTTAATCCTTTCAATACTTCGCCTGTTGTTTTATTTTTGATACTTGTTTCTCACCTTCTTCTTTCGTTCTATTCTTGTTTATACCTATTGTTTTCTCTTTCTTTTTTCCATCATCTCTCCCAACTTATAACAACTCTATTTTTTTGAGTATGTGTTCCTCCTTTTGTAATAGTTCTGATTGTATTCTTACTCATTATATATTATCTTACTTTAGTCATATAGGGTCGCACTTCAGCACACTTTTTCAAGACACACATCCTCCGCCACAGAGACAAATAACCGGCCGGCCCTGATGGAACACAAAGGCAAGGAACAGGACAAAAGGAAAAAGAAAGGAAATAGAAACAGCTAAAAAATCTTCAATCAATTGATTACTGGTAAAAAAATCTTCCACCAAAACCTCATGGTTCCAAAAACACGATTTTTGGTACCTTGGAACCTCGGTAATTATACCCCAAACCAACAATATATAAATTATATATGTCTGATAACGATAATAACTATAATGATGAAATTGATATTGATAATAACCACGATATAGAAAGTATTAGACCTGAAAGTAATGATTGGGTTGAATACTACATGGAGAAAAAAGAAACGATAACAAGGAGAGATAAAGTGAGGGTCTGTGGGAGAGTTGATGTGTTGATAGCTCAGATAAAAGAGTTGACCAAAAAGAAAAAATAACTTGAAGAGAGAGAGGATGCTATAGACGAAAGATTAGCAGAGATAAAAGAGAATAATGAAAGAAAGAAGAGGATGGAGCAAACGAAGAAAAAGAGAAAGAGAGAAGAAAAGAGAAGAAAAACAGAAGAGAGGTTGTTGGATAGATGGTTAGTTGCGAAAAAACAACCACTAAGTGAGAGACAGGAGGAGTATGCGAGGAAAATGATATAGAGGAAGTATCTTTGAGGAAGTGATGAGTGAGTATAATAAATATATAAATAGGGTTGAGGTGTAGTAGATGACTTTTATATAAAGTCCTGGGCACGACTTTAAACTTCCCCTACACATACATACATAGTTGTCCCTCCTTTGTGTGTATGTGTATGTGATGCATCCAAAAAAGCATGAATTGCAAAGTTATTTTTTACATGATGTAATATCGCCACCGCTAGTTAGTTTTATTTTCATTAAAAGTCTACTTTATTAAATTTTTTTAATTCTTGCACTGCTTCGTATGTTCTCCGGTTTTACATCTAATTGCTTCCAAAAAAGAAAGCTGATGAGCCAGCTCCAGCTACTCAGGTAATAATTTCTTTTCTTTTTTGTTGTTGTTCTCACATTCTTGTGTGTGTTTGTAGGAGCAAGATCCTAATTGTTCAGTGATGACAAACTCGTAGTCTGCAAGGACCAACTTGAAACTTTTACTGCCTTTAACTATATATATCTTTTTAGAGCATTGGACATCTCGTTTACTGAAAACAGTTCGTTCTAATTCTTTTCTCACGGTTGAGTCTTTAGGAAATTTATTATAGAGACTGGCTCTGTATGTTTCTTGGTTGTTTTTCCTTTTACCTTCATAAATTTCCATAGGTGTGGCTTTAATTGTATTATGGTATGTGTTATTATAATTATCAACAATTTCATAAATGTAAGGCACCCAAATAGAATCATCATTCACTTCCCACATTCAATTCAAATCATTTCTTACTATTCTAATAAATCTGTCTACTGTATCCATGGTGCGGTGGTAGCCTACTTCATTTGTTGTACGTTGAATTCCGTTCTCTTTAAAGTGCTCAGCAACTTCTCCTTTACATTCACTACCGTTATCTGATGTAATTCTTTCAGGTTTCAGCATTTTTTTGAATCCTTCCAATACTTCGCCTGTTGTTTTATTTTTGATGATTGTTTCTCAGCTTCTTTTTTCCTTCTATTCTTGGTTATACCTATTGTTTCCTCCTTCTTTTGTCCATCTTCTCTCCAACTTATAACAACTCTATTTTTTTAGGTATGTATTCTTCCTTTTATAATATTTCTGATTGTATTCTTACTCATTACATATTATCTTACTTACTAATATAGGGTCGCACTTCGGCACACTTTTTCAAGACACACATCCTCCGCCACAGAGACACACACCGGCCGGCTCTGATGGAACAAAAAAGCAACGGACAGGAAAAAAGGCAATAGAAAGGAAATAGAAACAGCTAAAAAATCTTCAATCAATTGATGACTGGTAAAAAAAATCTTCCACCAAAACCTCATGGTTCCAAAAACACGATTTTTGGTACCTTGGAACTTCACTAATTATACCCCAAACCAACAATATATAAATTATATACGTCGGATAACGATAATAACCACTGATGAAATTGATATTGATAATAACCACGATATAGAAAGTATTAGACATGAAAGTAATGATTGGGTTGAATACTAAAAAAGAAACGATAATAAGAAGAGATAAAGTGAGGGTCTGTGGGAGAGTTGATGTTGATAGCTCAGATAAAAGAGTTGATCAAAAAGAAAGAATAACTTGAAGAGAGAGAGGATGCTATAGACGAAAGATTAGCAGAGATAAAAGAGGATAATGAGAGAAAGAAGAGGATGGAGCAAACGAAGAGAAAGAGAAGCGAGAAGAAAAGAGAAGAAAAACAGAAGAGAGGTTGTTGGATAGATGGTTGGTTGCGACAAAACAACCACTAAGTGAGAGACAGGAGGAGTATGCGAAGCAGATGATAAATAGATAGAGGAAGTAGCTTTGAGGAAGTGATGAGTGAGTATAATAAATATATGATCAAGGTTGAGGTGTAGTAGCTGACTTTTATATAAAGTCCTGAACACGACTTTAAACTACCCCTACACATACATACATAATTGTCCCTCCTGCATAAAGATTTATTATACGGGGGCCAAGGGAGCTCTGATTGAGGTCACGTTCGAACCTCAGTCCTTGATTCTTCGCAATGTGGTCTGTATGTTCCTGCGCAAGAATATTGATATGAAGGCAGAGTTACCTAGAGTGGCAGATGAACTTGGATCATCTCTTCAAGCTGCCATTACGAGAGATGAAGGTGGGGATGACTGCGACCAGGAAGACTCAGACTTTGGGGGCAGTGATGCGTCCAAGAAATCACTCTTGAATTCCAACTCTGAGTCTGATGAAGAAGGATCTCCTCTTGCCAAGTCTACACATGCTGCCCCAACAAGACCAGACAAGGCTGGACCCACAACTCGTTTCCGTGTGTAAAATCATCATTCACTTCCACATTCAATTCAAATCATTTCTTATTGTTCTAATAAATCTGTCTACTATATCCATAGTGCGGTGCTAGCTTACTTCATTTGTTCTATGTTGAATTCCGTTCTCTTTAAAGTATTCAGCAACTTGTCCTTTAAATTCACTACCGTTATCTGATGTAATTCTTTTAGGTTTCATCCTTCCAATACTTCGCCTGTTGTTTTATTTTTGATGCTTGTTTCTCTGTTTCTTCTTTCGTTCTATTCTTGGTTATACATGTTGTTTTCTCCTTCTTTTTTCCATCTTCTCTCCAACTTATAACAACTCTATTTTTTGGGTGCCTTACATTTATGAAATTGTTGATAATTATAATAACACATACCATAATACCATTAAAGCCACACCTATGGAAGTTTATGAAGGTAAAAAGAAAAACAACCAAGAAATATACAGAGCAGGTCTCAATAATAAATTTCCTAAATGCTCTTGTGTGTATGTGTAGGTGAAAAACAACCAAAAAACTAAATTTTGCGCCTTGTAAAAAGTATGGTGGCAAAGTTTTTTTTACATGATGTAATATCGCCACCGCAAGTTAGTTTTATTTTCATTAAAGGTCTAACTTATTAATTTTCTTTTTCATTCTTGCACTGCTTCGTATGTTCTCCGGTTTTACATCTATAGCTTCAAAAAAAGAAAGCTGTCGAACCAGCTCCAGCTACTCAGGTAATGATTTCTTTTCTTTTTTGTTGTTGTTCTCACATTCTTGTTTGTGTTTGTAGGAGCCTGTTGTACCTGCTAAGCCTGAGGAAGATCCTAATTGTTCAGTGATGACAAACTCGTAGTCTGAAAGGACCAACTTGAAACCTTTACTGCCTATAACTGTATATACTTTTTTCCACGATGTAGAAAGTATTAGACCTGAAAGTAATGATTGGGTTGAATACTATATGGACAAAAAAGAAACGATAATAAGGAGAAATAAAGTGAGGGTCGGTGGGAGAGTTGATGTGTTGATAGCTCAGATAAAAGAGTTGACCAAAAAGAAAGAATAACTTGAAGAGAGAGAGAGAGGATGCTATAGACGAAAAATTAGCAGAGATAAAAAAGAATAATGAGAGAAAGAAGAGGATGGAGCAAACGAAGAGAAAGAGAACGAGAGAAGAAAAGAGAAGAAAGACAGAAGAAAGGTTGTTGGATAAATAATTGGTTGCAAAAAAACAACCACTAAGTGAGAGACAGGAAGGTATGCGAAGAAAATGTTAGATAGAGGAAGTTGCTTTGACGAAGTGATGAGTAAGTATAATAAATACGTAAATAAGGTTGACGTGTAGATAGCTGACTTTTATATAAAGCCCTGGGCACGACTTTAAACTACCCCTACACATACATATTGTTGTTGTTCTCACATTCTTGTTTGTGCTTGTAGGAGCCTGTTGTACCTGCTAAGCCTGAGCAAGATCCTAATTGTTGAGTGCTGACTAACTCGTGGTCTGAAATGACCAACTTGAAACCTTTATTGCCTTAACTGTATATACCTTTTTAGAATATTGGACATCCGATTCTCCTTTACTGAAAACAGTTCGCTCTAATTCTTCATGCACCATACCCTAATTTGGCGACTATCGCTAAGTGGCATGATACAAGATAGAGATAAACAGTCACCTGTCATAACGATCTCCATGTGGGGTTTGAATTTTATCTCCCTGTTCAGACACAATGAGTTTCATTGTGCCTTCCGTACAAAATACCGGTTCTGACCGGCGTAAAAAAAAATCAAGTCTAAAGAGGTTCCGATAAATAAAAACATGTTTTTATTTGATTTTATCGTGATCTCCAATCCGGAAACAGATTCTACATCATTCCCATGATGTTTTGAAAAAATCAATATTTTCCCTTGAAAATTTCTGCAAAAATGTATTCTTCCTTTTGTAATATTTCTGATTGTATTCTTACTCATTACATATTATCTTACTTTAGTCATATAGGGTCGCACTTCAGCACACTTTTTCAAGACACACATCCCCCGCCACAGAGACACACACCGGCCAGCCCTGACAGAACAAAAAAGGCAAGTGACAGGTATAATTAGTGAAGTTCCAAGGTACCAAAAATCGTGTTTTTGGAACCATGAGGTTTTGGTGGAAGATTTTTTTACCAGTCATCAATTGATTGAAGATTTTTTAGCTGTTTCTATTTCCTTTCTATTGCCAACAATATATAAATTATATATGTCTGATAACGATAATAACTATAATGATGAAATTGATATTGATAATAACCACGATATAGAAAGTATTAGACCTGAAAGTAATGATTGGGTTGAATACTACATGGAGAAAAAAGAAACGATAATAAGGAGAGATAAAGTAAGGGTCGGTGGGAGAGTTGATGTGTTGATAGCTCAGATAAAAGAGTTGACTAAAAAGAAAGAATAACTTGAAGAGAGAGAGAGGATGCTATAGACGAAATATTAGCAGAGATAGAAGAGAATAATGAGAGAAAGAAGAAGATGGAGCAAACGAAGAGAAAGAGAAAGAGTGAAGAAGAGAGAAGAAAGACAGAAGAGAGGTTGTTGGATAGATGGTTGGTTGCGAAAAAACAACCACTAAGTGAGAGACAGGAGGAGTATGCGAGGCAGATGATAGATAGAGGAAGTAGCTTTGAGGAATCCATGACATAATCATACATTTTGATATATATGTCAACGTTGCATCATGACGTGGAACAGGTGACGACATAGATTGGGAAGAGGACGTCCTCTGTCAGGCGGATCTCTGCACTCAGCCCCTTCGACGTGGTACTGCGTGCTGTTTGCCCCAACTGCGCACATAAGCAGCAGCAAATTGCAAAAGTGGAACTGCCAGCGCCAGCGCCCGAGATGGAAGACGAAGATTGCATCGACAACAACGGCGAGAAGCGTAAGGACTGACAGGGCAGAGGCAAGGAGCAGGACGCAGGCGGCAAGGGCCAGGGCGAGGACGATGAGCGCTAGCAGGCACCATACGAAACAAACTTTGGGGCTGGGTCGAGAGAGCTAACAACACGAGGGCAGACAGAAACTCCAAGGCGCTGACCGCAGGCTTGACAAACCTGACTGTCCATCCAGATGTCATGGGAAAGCTTACCGTACGTTGGCGCCTAGATGGCCGCGATGTTTGGGCACCAAACTTTGGACAAATAGGGCAGTCAGTCCTTCTTGCCATGAAATCCCGCAAAAGGGTTGCATTTGTCCTTCCGCATTGGCCAGCCAGACCTTGGTGGCCACAGATTCTAGAACATGCAAGAGATTCATTTAGTCTGCCACCCGCATCATACACTCTAGCTCCAACGTGGCACAAACACCCATATCACGTACACAGACCATCATGGCACATGCTTGCAGTGCTGTTTGATTTTACTCATTAAAATAATTTTACGCCCTGCAGGGACAGCAATACTAGATGACGACGAGATAGCGATCTGGGCAAGCCAAGCGGGCCGGAGAGACACCACAATGGAAACATACAAAACTTCCCTCAGGCGATTCCTCAAGTGGTGCGTGCAGCACGGGCGTATCTTCTTTCCTGCCTCCGACAAAACGATTGCGCACTATTTGAAATATATGTCGGAGAGTGGGTATGCACAGTCAACAATCACTGGCCACCTGGCTGCAATTAAATCCCAATACGCACTGCACACTAGTAACGACCCGACCGAGAGTCTGCTAGTGCAATTGGCCTAACAGAGAGCGGTAGCAGAAGCTGTACCGGGGAGAGAGGGGAAATATACCTTATTGAGGGACGACCTGCTCAAGATACTACAATTACCATTGGTGACATGGAGGGACTGCAGAGACGCTACGTTAATATTACTGCAGTGGATCTCAATGGCACGCATCAGTAACATTGTAGCATTGAAGGTATCGGACATCATGTTCCACCATACCATAATCGGGAACAGCCCGTGCGAGTACATGGTACTCAGGTGAGAAGCTTGTCTTTATCGGCCAAGGGAACCAATCATTCTGCGCTGTCATGTGGGTCAGAGCATACCTCAAATACATAAAGGACACATTCAAGGATTCATTCACCGACAGCTCTCCTCTTTTCTTCAAGCTGTCGCAACGCATTGGGACATCTGAGTGCTGGCACCCCATCAAGTCTCTTGAAAAAGAAAGTTGCTGCAATTGGATTGAATCCAGCGATATACGCATCCCATTCAATTAGAATCGGGTCCGCGACTGAAGCTGCTCGTTTGGGAATGAGAATCTTTGCAATAAGAAGGCAAGGGCTGTGGTCAGACAAAAGTTCGTGCATGTACAAATACCTGCGTGACATAAGCTTGGAAAGCAAGCTAACAATCACACGCGTCTTACAGACCGGCGACGTAATCAACTAAATCGACCCTCTCTTACGCGAAAGCGGGTTTTTTTATGACTATCACGTGTCAGTTAATGATGGTGCACAGTATTGTCTGCGTCGGTTCGATACTATCAGTATGTCCTTACATGCATATCATAAGAGAATCAACACCAAAAACGTAGGTGCTGACAGCATTTCGAAAAAACATGCAATTGTTTGCAAGATAACGCCAAACATTACAACATAAAACGACAACTACATACTATTAATTATCATTCTTACTACAACAACTTACGATGGTAAGGACACTATGATACATGTATTCGACTTCCAGCGACTTGACATCGGAGTTATTATCAATCACACGACAACCGCACACAAATCTGTGCATTTTGACATCAAGAGGGATACAAACTCAATTAAAAGAAGGAAATTAGAGAGCTACACTCACGTAGACATGCACACTGGCAAACAGACACAAAAGGAAAAAGAGATGAAACCCAAAATATAGGCTCATAGCAGACAGCGATACGACAGAGGCGGAGACACACAATTGTTGTGGAGGCTGAGGTCGGTATGGATCTGGTGGCTCTGCGAAAGAGGACAGCCCCCCCCTCTGCTATGCGGACCTACAGCACACATGCAGTGACTGTGGTAACAAGGTTGCACTGGAAAGAACAGCGATACTGCTGGTGAAGCAGTCGTTCGACCACATAACACTCCCATAAAGGAAAGTTATGCAAGATGCACCAAAAATCTTAAGTCAGCAGACCGCCGTTACGTTTGCAAAACCGCCGTTACGTTGAGATCGCCTATATGCTGTAAAGTACTTCCTTTTTGCCTAATGATTGTGGTATGATTCGGTAAAAATAAGTCAATCAGACTGGGAAGATCGGAAAAATTTGGCATTTGCAGTTAGAGGTCTTTACTGGACCTAGAAAAGAGGGGAGAAGCTCATGTTGTGTGTGCTGTGAAATGAGGTTTTTGCAAGCTTGCGCAGCAAAAGCGTCATTTCACAAATATCAGTGGGTGGGCCGTAAGGGAGACTGAAAAGTGAACGCTGCAGTGTTATTTACGGTAATAAATTAAGCGGGAACTATTTTTCCCGCTCCAAAATTTTGAACATTACAAAGACAACCCCTTCACTCTCAGATTTGATTTTTCGCTCTAGCACAAAAGTGTTTATAGCAAATTTTCCTGTTGTTTTTTGAATAATTCCACCCACCCACCCATCTTTTACATGTCTTTTCGCTTGGGTGGTGGTGGTGAGAAAAGGGTGGAAAGCAAAATACACACACATTACACCACACACATATACATGATTATAGCATAATCACGCCTCATGCCTACCATCTTCAAGCATATTCACGCATATTCACGTACATCATCATACATATAACGACATGCACCATCTAGGTCTTGTGTTTTTTAAAACAAAGACCTAGGAGAGAGGAGAAGCTCATGTAGTGTGTACTGAGAAGATTTTTGAGCGATGCGATGCGAAGTACTAGTGCTTAGTGATGGAATCTTTTGTGCATGCGCCATGCAACCCAATATCACCCACGATTGATCAATATTACACACTACTTAAATTTTCTTGTCTTGCCATGTGCAGCTCTTCGAATTCGGCTAGGCGCTGGATTTTCGAATTTGATACGATATCGATCGCGATGCTTCCTAGGTCTGCCACCGAACCTGCGATCAGCGCAGCCTCAGCGACGTCCGCCACTACTACCACTACTGCCACTACTAGTACTAGGAGTACTACCACTACTACTACTACCACCACCACCACCACGACTACTAGTACTACTACTACGTATACTACTACTACTACAACAAACCATTCGGCCAACTAGGGGGGATTGCTTTTTCCGAATTTTCAATGACAAATATTGTATTTTTCTAAACACTTCAGAAATGATGGGAAAACGTTTCCTCGCTTGTAAAACATATTATTAATAAAGTGATATTAAAACATATTTTTATCAATGGGAAAGCATTTGGACTTCACCTTCAGAGATTGGCAGGAGCCGGCCTGACAGTATGTAGTAGCTGAATTTTCCAACTGTTTACTAGAGAAATAAGCGGGCAACATGCTCAGCTTGTCAGGAAAGTTAGTTTTGATTATTCTTTAATGTTTTGCGTTATTACAATATGTTTTGACTTGAAAAATTTGACTTGGGCGTGGCAGCAGTGAGGGGACAGCGTTCGGGAGGGGGGGGGGGGGGGGGAAGGGTGGGGATGCCAAGATGAAAGGACAGCGGGCAACGTGCTCAGCTTGTTAGCAAAGCTTATTTTACTTATTTCCGAGTGTTTATGTTTACTATAACATGTCTTGACTTCAAAAGTTCAACATGGGCGGGCCGTACTGAGGGAACAGCGTCGGGGGGGGGGGGGGGGATGCAAAGACAGAGATGCAGTGTATTTGCACCTTGCTGAGTCAGATCCATGGTAAGTCAGAATTTTTTTAAATTTGATTATTGCATAAAACGTAACACCTGATAAGGAAATCACTTACACTTATCACCTAAAGCAACACAAGTCAAACCCGTATGAGGATCAAGGAAAATCACTTACCTTGGGTGCACTGGTTGTAATGAGCTCATCGCCTCACTTACGAGGAGAGCAGCGGCTCGTCGTCATCAGAGCTCGAGGTGTCCATAACAGGCCACTCACAAAGCTCACACATGTCTCCTCCTTCCTCGTTGTTGAACGTACAACAGGAGCAGACCCACGGATCAGGGCCTGGCTGGTTGGAGGTCCCTTGAACTCGACCGCCCCTGCGCTTGGATTGCTGCGCATGCTTTGAATCAGCTGAATTTCGAACTCGCTTGCGTCCACGTCCACGTCCACTTCCACCAGCTGCCCGACGTGCGCGGCGACGTCCGCGCTGACGGTTGCCTCCGCGTACGCGATCACGCACGTTGTCAGTTGCGTCACTGATGGTTGCGTCTGAGTCGTTGTGCTCGCCTACAGTAAACATATTGCAGTGAGACACATATTGACTAAACGTCTCAAAGACACTGCAACAAATACCGTTGTTTTCTTGCTCTGAGTCAGAGGCTGCCTGCTCAGGGAGTGCTTCTGAGTCAGAGGCTGCCTGTTCAGGGGGTGCTGCGGCAGCTGGATCCTCCTCATCCTCCTCCAACCCACAGTCGCAGCTTTGGAAATGGCTCCATGCTGATTCAACCAGCTGCGCCTTCTTGAACGGTTTGCGCTTGCTGTCTTGTGTTGGAACGCCGTGCATCCGTAGCCAGTGCTTGAGATCCTTGACTACCATTGCGCTCAATGCAAACGCTTCCTTGCCTTCGGACGATCTCAGCAGGAGTGAAACTTTTCGCCAAGGCTCTGAAACATGTCCAAACGCCAAGTCCTGCTCCAGCTTCTCTTCCGTTGTGAGCTCCCTTGCACCGCGCCACCGCGGGTGAGCTGGAGGAGCTCCCTCGTTGACGAAATAGGTGCGGGGCAAGACACGAAGTTCTTCAGGCGTTAATTGTGTGAGAGCGTCCATTTTTGCCTTGCGATCGGGAGGCAACTCCATCCAGTTTAGGGGCAGCTCATCAATGAGCCGAAATTCGGCTCTCCACTCCTTTCCTTTTCCATCCACACATGACATGTGAGCTGGACGTCCTGGCAAGCCGCCGTCGAAGTACTTGCCGTCGATTTTGATCCTAGTCAAGTTTCTTCCTGCCAGCATCTCCTCCACGTGCGCGCGCTCATCCGGCCCAAGGTGCTTTGCCAAAGAACGAATATCTTTCTTCAAGCGTGGGTTGACGAAGTAACCAACAGGAAGCTTAGGAGGCAGGTCAGCAGCTGCAATAAATAAATCATAATATGAGTCTGAGTCAGAGCAGAGAATGGAAATAGAAAACAAAATGATACTAGCGGACTGGGGTGGGGTGACTCAAGAGGATGGAACAGAGCAATACCGGGTCGCTTGATAAACAATCGAAGCGGAGCTCCTTGGGGATCGTCCTTCTCTCCGTGCCATTCAGCCTGAGCGTCTCCCCATGTCTTGAACTCTGCGGTTGGCAATGCTTCAGGCTCCTTCTTCGTGATGCGAAAGGCTAAGGGCTTGTTGTAATGCTTGAATGCCTTGTTCATGCATGGGCTGAAAAGGGTCAACCAATCGTAGTTGCACGCCAGAACGACCAGCACGTATCGCGATCTCTTCTGCTTGAACGCAACGATGAGCTTCAGCAAAGCCTGAGCGATGTTAGTGATAAAGAAGGAGCTCTTCCATCCGATGTCCATTACTCTGAAGTCTTGATCGTCTCCATCGTGACCATGACCAGGAGGCTTGCGATGGGACTGAACTTCACCACGAAGGCGCTTGTCCACAACATGATGAAGGAAGGCGAGCATCGACCACGCGGTGTTGTCACCACCGCCGTCCCACTCCAGAAACAATTTCCAGGCTTGCATGGCACGAGGATCCCAAAGCTCCCAATGCAAAAGAGCAGCAAGCATGGTAATATTACTGTTCGCACCGTGCTCGATGGCGCCTTCAAGGTATGTGAGAATGAAGTGGGTGTCCGTCGTGTAACAGGTGCTCACGCCAACGCAAAGTAGAAAGACCATCTTACCCTTGAAATCTTTTGCAGCGCGGCGGCAGGATGGGATCTTTACAGGCGGCTTCATGTCGGCAGACATGACTGTAGCATGATAATCCACTGGTGCTCCCTTCTTGCGCTGCATACTCGCCACTCGGCACTCCCTGTGGATCTTGTGGTGAAGACGGCTGCGGCGTTGCCAGTCCTGAGCATGTGCTTCACTCCTGAAGCCGTGGGAATGCTGGGATGCAAGCTCAGTGCAGTGCTCGCACTTCGAAAAATCTCCGTCTGCGCATGCGACAAATGGATATGAGTACATGATCAGAAGATATATTCTCGTTACCTCGTGCAAACTTGACATGACGATAATCAGACGCCCACACCTTGTTGATCGTATCATTTGTCGGAGGAACGTCGGGGTTAAGTCGTCCAGAGCCGCCCCACCGCAGACACATGTCCTTCCAATTGTTGCGAACGTACTCCTGCACTGCTGCGTCCTCTGCCATTTCTTGGAGGCTTCAAATGCCGTCGCTGCATATCTCTGGATAGCTCTCTGTGAACTTCTCGTAGAGCAAAACTGCGACCATGTCCTCGGTTTCGGGAACTGAAGATGACTGTTTAGCCCAGACCTTAATGTCGTTGGCGAGGAGCTTGTGTGCTTGCTTCAGGACATTGTTTCCGATGCCGTGAATCCGCTGCCAAGCCTCTCTGCAGACCTGTTCAGTCTTATACAAGTACTGGAACTGTCCATCTTTGGCTTGAAAAGATTCGAGCTGGCCCACGACCCAAGTGTAAAGCTCACTGAGAGAAACTGACGCTGTCTTCTGTCGCGCTGTGAGCATATCACGTGCATCGATGAATGAATGACACTCCACTTTTTGCAGCAAACTGACTTGGCTAGATGCTCAAGCTCAGGAAAGGTCATCCCTAAAAGTTTCTCGAGCGCTTGCGGTCTCTGTAGCTTCAAGTTCCCTTTTGCGCGGGCCTTCATTTTGTAGGGGCGCGTAGGATCCTTGCGTGCTCGGTTGACGGGGGGTGGCTGCAATCCCAGGGCCTTGTACAACGGCTGATTGGAATCCATAAGTTCCTTTATATCGTACCGTGCAGCAGATTCTTCTTCGGCGTACTTGTCTACAAGCCTAGGGAGCTCGATGTCATGATCATCGTCGGATTCACCACCTGAAGCAACTCCGGCTACGTCCTACAAAGCAACAAATCATTATAAGCCGACAAACTTCCTCAAAGTAATTATAAATATACGTACCAGAGAACCAGTGGGAGCATACAGTCTCGAGCTGATGCCTGCAACAGTAACAGGTTGCTCGATAGCTAGCTGGCAATCTCCAAACTTAAGTGTATCGCTGTACTGACCTGCTTGGACAAGAGCAAGATTACCACCGGCCACTTCCTTTGCAGGACCACTACTGGCGCTGATGCATCGCAGGAGCTGACAGTGTTACATGGACCACAATTAAAACCAAGCCAGAAAACAAAGGAAAGCCCAGAAAAAACATTAATAATGTTAGCGATAGAAAGCGTTAAGGTTAAATTCATACCTTTTCGATAGCTTCCTGGCCATCTCCAAGCTGAAGCATGCTTCCGTATTTACCTCGTTGGAAAGAAGAAAGCTGACCGCCAGCCACGCCCTTTGCAGGACCACTGCTGGCGCTGATGCCTTGCAGGAGGCGCTGAGGGTCCACCACGCCCTGACAGACAGCGTCATATTAATCGCGTACAAGAAGCGATAAGAAAGTTTTATACCTTGGAGCTTGAGCTTGATCTTTGTAACATAACAGTTACATCAGATCCCGCACGTTGAAGCGAAGAGCTAGTAGTGTCGCCATGCCCACTAGTAGATGAGGTCACACTGGCCAGTAGCCTCATTTTCTTTTCCAGCGCCATGGATGAAGATTTCGATAGAACCGGCATCCCTTTACTACCACTGATGCTGTCCAAAAGCGCAAGTTTTTGTTCATGAGGCAACGAAATCGATTTGGGAGGAAGAGGATACTTTTCCACAGGGACAATGAAGCAAAGAGGGCCTGCATCAGTATCCAAGGTCCACACCGGAATATCCACTTGCAGCTTTGCTGCTGCTTGCATCCACGCAGGGTACGCATCTCTCGGTCGCGTGGTGATACCCGAATCCGGATTTGGAGCGTAGTTGAGCAAAATCTCATCGTTCTTCGATACGGCAGAACTTACAGTCACAATTGGAGTCCCTTTGCTAATCTGACACACACACACACACACATACATGCACACTATAATTAACTAACACACACTAACACACACTAACAGAGAGAGAGAGAGAGAGAATTTGTATAATTGCATATGTGTATGGACATTATTAACATACATATATATACTACATACATGTAATACAATATAACTGTGTACGTTTCACAACCTTGACATTTGATCTGGGACAGTCCTCATCCTCCAAGTTGAACCCTTTCGATGCACTGTTGATGAGGTGCATAGGGTTTCTGCTTGCTTTGCTCAAGAATTCAAAGCTGATAGGGTGCATTCCAGCCCGCAACGATGCCCCAATTCTCATGGTGAAATGCTGCACAAATGCAGCATTGTCATTCATGCTCAAAGGACGGCCGCCTGGTTCAAGAAGACCCAGCGCAAAGGAATGAGGAAGTTCTTGATCGGCGAAAACGCCGTAGCCTCCATTACGGTAGCCCACATAAATGGGCGCCTTGGCAGCTCTCAGCATGCCTAACCATACGTACACACAAAGGGGAAGAGGAGGAAGAGAAATAAATAAATAAATACATACATACATAAACAAATAAATAAATAAATAAATAAATAAATAAATAAATAAATAAATAAATAAGTAAATAAGTAAATAAATAAGTAAATAAATAAATAAATAAATAAGCAAATAAATAAATAAATAAATAAGTAGGTAAATAAAATACATACATAAATACATACATACAGACATACATACATACATACATGCATACATACATAGATAAACACATAAACATATAAACAAATAAATAAATAAATAAATAAATAAATAAATCAACAAACAAATAAATAAATAAACAAATAAGTAAGTAAATAAAATACATACATACATACATACATGCATGCATGCATACATATATACATACATACATACGTACATAAACAAATAAATAAATAAATAAATAAATAAATAAATAAATAAATAAATAAATAAATAAATAAATAAATAAATAAATAAATAAATAAATAAATAAATAAATAAATAAATAAATAAATAAATAAATAAATAAATAAATAAATAAATAAATATATAAATGAATAAATAAATGAATATATAAATAAATAAATAAATAAATAAATAGATAAATAAATAAACAAATAAACAAATAAATAAATAAGTAAATAAATAAATAAGTAAATAAAATACATACATACATACATACGTACATACATACATACATGCATACATACATACATACATAAACAAACAAACAAACAAACAAATAAATAAATAAATAAATAAATAAATAAATAAATATAAATAAATAAATAAATAAATAAATAAATAAATAAATAAATAAATAAATAAATAAATAAATAAATAAATAAATAAATAAATAAATAAATAAATAAATAAATAAACAAACAAACAAATAAATAAATAAATAAATAAGTAAGTAAATAAAATACATACATACATACATGCATACATGCATACATACATACATACGTACATACATACAGATACGTTTTCAAAATTTCGTGCACAGTTTCCTTCAAAATAATCAAGTGGCAGATCGTGAAATCGTGTGTATTATAATCATCCTTGCTTAAAAAGATCGGGAAAATAAACTCACGACCTAATAATGTTATTATCTCTTTCCTCACATGCCAGCATGTGTACGTATGTATGTATATGAACCGACAGTTACAATGCAAGCTGACAAGTGAAGAAAAAATTATATCAGATCGTGAGCTTAGTTTTCCCGACCATTCCAAGCAACTATGAGTACAATACATACGTTTCCTCGATCTATAACTTCATTACTTTGCAGCAAACTCTGCACAAATATTTGAAAAAAAAACCACATGAGAGTTGCAAGGCAATGCTGGCATGTGGGGAAAGAGATGAAATTTGATAGTGAGCTTGGGTTTCCCGATCCTTCCAAGCCATGACTAAGATAATATATACATTTCCACGATCTATCAATTGATTATTTTGAAGCAAACTCTGCACAAAATTTTGAAAACAGGGCGCATGAACCGACAGTTGCAAGGCATGCTGGCAGGCTGGGAAAGAGATTGCGTTGGGTTGTCAGCTTTTTGGAAACTGATGTTCATGGTTTTAAAATATATTTGCATATATTTTCAGAAGCTATCAGATGAGTTGAGAAGACGTAGGGGGGATTTGCAGCAAAAAGGTCGGTCTGTTTCCACAAAATTTCTTGCAAAGATTTTTCAAAAGTCTATTTGAAAAAAAAAGAACATTATTCCCGATGAATCTGGGTCTTGGAAGGATCGGGAATGCTGTTTTCGCGAGCCAGTATGGTTTCCTCTCAATAAAAAACTTGCAAAAACTTTTGTGAACGCCATCACAACCCTCGAAAAAAATTTTGGGCTGGCCACCCGACCTCAAAAATTTCGTCTAACAGATACTTTCATGAACTAATCGGTCCCCTTCAACTTCGACCAAGCTCGTCTTCTTCTGTTCGTTTGCAACTTTTACCTCTGGGCACTATGTCCGAGACTGATAAGAAGTATACTGCCAAGATCCTGGACTCCATCCGAGTCAACAACCAGGGAAAACTCTTCCTGAACATCAACTCGTCCAAGGATTATGTACCCTACGACGATGTGTTCATCCCCGATAACGTTCGTCGTAAGCACGACCTGGGGAACAAGGACCTGGAGGCATTGCTCCGCGGATACGTGTACACTTGGAACAAACAAGGCATAATAGACAAGGTCAAGCCCACACCCTGGGACGACGGGTCGGGGGAGCAACCCCAGTACAAGAGACCGAAGCGACCAACCAAATTTCTGTTACTCGAGGAGCCAAAGGAACCAGCGAGAAAGAAGAAAAAAGAGGGGAAGAAAAAAGATGATGAGAAGGAAGGAGAGGGTAAGAAAGAGAAGGAAGGAGAGGGTAAGAAAGAGAAGGAAGGAGAGGGTAAGAAAGAGAAGGAAGGAGAGGGTAAGAAAGAGAAGGAGAAAGGCAAAGAGAAAGAGAAGAATAGGAAGGAAAAAGAGGCGAAGACGAAGAAACAGAAGGAGAAGGAGAAGAATGGGAAGGGGAAGGGGAAGGAGAAGAATACGAAGGGGAAGGAGAAAGAGAAGAAGGAGAAAGAGAAGAAGGAGAAAGAGGAGAAAGAGAAGAAGGAGAAAGAGAAGAAGGAGAAGAAGGAGAAGAAGGAGAAAGAGAAGAAGGAGAAGGAGGCGAAGGAGAAAGAGAAGAAGGAGAAGAAGGAGAAAGAGAAAAAGGAGAAAGAGGAGAAAGAGAAGAAGGAGAAAGAGGAGAAAGAGAAGAAGGAGAAAGAGGACAAAGAGAAGAAGGAAGAAGAGAAGGCGAAAGAGAAGAAGGGGAAGGGGGATGGGGAGGAGGAGAACGAGTCTGACCTTCCACCGCCTTGTGAGGACGGCAAGGTTCGCATTTGGGCTGCGAAGGGATTCTTTGAATTCATTTCAGGGGCGGAATATGAAGACTGGTTAGCAACCTTCTTCTTCTTCTTCTTCTTCTTCTTCTTCTTCTTCTTCTTCTTCTTCTTCTTCTTCTTCTTCTTCTTCTTCTCTCTCTCTCTCTCCTTACACCACATCATCACACCATCGTCTTTCTTTCTTTCTTTCTTTCTTTCTTTCTTTCTTTCTTTCTTTCTTTCTCTCTTCTTCTTCTTCTTCTTCTTCTTCTTCTTCTTCTTCTTCTTCTTCTTCTTCTTCTTCTTTTCATCCTCCTCTGCTTCTTTCTTTCTTGCTTGCTTTCTTGCTTGATTTCTTCTTTTTCTTTTTTTCTTTTTCTTCCTCTTCTTCCTCTTCTTCTTCTTCTTCTTCTTCTTCTTCTTCTTCTTCTTCTTCTTCTTCTTCTTCTTCTTCTCTCTCTCTCTCTCCTTGCACCACATCATCACACCATCGTCTTTCTTTCTTTCTTTCTTTCTTTCTTTCTTCTTCTTCTCCTACTTCTTCTTCTTTTCATCTTCCTCTGCTTCTTTCTTTCTTGCTGGCTTGCTTTCTTGCATTTTGCTTGATTTCTTCTTTTTCTTTTTCTTCTTTTTCTTCTTCTCCTTCTTCTTCTTCTTCTTCTTCTTCTTCTTCTTCTTCTTCTTCTTCTTCTTTTCATCCTCCTCTGCTTCTTTCTTTCTTTCTTGCTTGATTTCTTCTTCTTCTTCTTCTTCTTCTTCTTCTTCCTTCTTCTTCCTTCTTCTTCTTCTTCTTCTTCTTCTTCTTCTTCTTCTTGTCATCCTCTTTTTCTTCTTCTTTTTCTTCTTCTTTTTCTTCTTCTTTTTCTTCTTCTTTTTCTTCTTCTTTTTCTTCTTCTTTTTTTTCTTCTTCTTCTTCTTCTTCTTCTTCTTCTTCTTCTTCTTCTTCTTCTTCTTCTTCTTCTTCTTCTTCGTCTTCGTCTTCTTCTTTTCATCCTCCTCTGCTTCTTTCTTTCTTTCTTGCTTGCTTTCTTGCTTGATTTCTTCTTCTTCTTCTTCTTTTTCATCTTCTTCTTTTCATCCTCTGCTTCTTTCTTTCTTTATTGCTTGCTTTCTTGCTTGTTTTCTTCCTTCCCTCCTTCCATTCTTTCTTTCTTTCTTTCTTTCTTTCTTCTTCTTCTTCTTCCTTCTTCTTCCTTCTTCTTCCTTCTTCTTCTTCTTCTTCTTCTTCTTCTTCTTCTTCTTCTTTTCATTCTCCTCTGCTTTCTTTCTTTATTGCTTGATTTCTTGCTTGTTTTCTTCCTTCCCTCCTTTCTTCCTTCCTTCCTTTCTTTCTTTCTTTCTTTCTTTCTTTCTTCTTCTTCTTCTTCTTCTTCTTCTTCTTCTTCTTCTTCTTCTTCTCTTTTTTCTTCTTCTTTTCATCCTCCTCTGCTTCTTTCTTTCTTTCTTGCTTGCTTTCTGGCTTGTTTTCTTCTTTCCTTCCTTCCTTTCTTCCTTCCTTTCTTCCTTCCTTTCTTCCTTTCTTTCTTCCTTTCTTCTGCTTCTGCTTCTTCTTCTTCTTCTTCTTCTTCTTCTTCTTCTTCTTCTTCTTCTTCTTCTTCTTCTGCTCCTTCTCATTCGTCTCGCCCTCTTCTTTTCTTATGCTTCCCCTCCTTCTACTTCTCCTTCCCTTTCTAGCTTGCTGTGGAAGGTTACCACAGATGATAACAAGTCCCGGGAGGGGGCACTTGTACTCAACGTGAGGCTGATGAAGTACAACGGTTTTGAGCTCAAAGATACCACTCAAGTGGAGACGAGCGAAGGCGAAGTTTCTCCCTGTGCTCCTGGGTGCCTTGCCCCCCCCCCCCCCCCCCGGCGCTTCCCGTTTAGTAATATTGTGTTTGCATAATTGCTCATAGGATCTTTATCCTCTTTCCAACTGGCTGGCGCAAGAAGACGCCAGTTCAAATAAATCGTGGTAAAATAATATAGTGTCTTTTCTTGTGCTGCACATGCTTTCTTTGTTTTGGTGTGTGTTTTTGCAGGATCCAAACGTTTTATTTTCGCTGCGCGAGAGGTGGACACGACCGGCGATGGCATCGCGGACCAGATTCAGTGGCAGCTTCTGGGGCCGTATATGTTCAATCTGAAAAATTCTTGCCTTTTGGATAAGTCCCCTTTGGACTTCGAAAAAGCAAGTGAAGCCAATGTGGGTGCCTTTTGTCGGGAACCCAACTAATCCCCCGATGCTTCGGCATTGGCGACAGAAGTATCTTTTGCTGATTCAGGAAGCAAACCGGGTCAGCCACTGCTGTGCTTGCCTTTTGTGATGCTAACATGACTATACCTACTTCTGCCTTTGACTTCTACCCCCCCCCCCCCCCCTGCTCCCCGCCCTTCTTTCTATTATCCTAGCGCAAGCGAGAAGCAAGAGGCAACGCGGCAGAGCCTCGGTCGTCTGGCAGGCCAAGAAAGCTCAAATTCGGTTAATTTGTTTTCTTTTATTTCGTAATTGAATTTAGTTAATGTTTTGTGCAGAAACCGTGGAAGAAAGCGAAGAAGAAGAAGAAGAAGAAGAAGAAGAAGAAGAAGATAAACCCAAGACACCGGCACCAACCAAGAAGGGAAAGAAAGGTAGCTCTACTTCTTCTTCTTCTTTTTACTCTTCTTGTCCTTCTACTCCTCATTTTTATAATCATTTTTTCTTTTCTGAACTCGTTGTTTATTTGACTCTAAGCTTCTTAACTTTCTTGTATTCATATTTCTTCATCTTTTTCTTTTTTTTCCCTTCTTTTTTTCTTCTTCTTCCCCCTCCTTCTCCTTTTCTTCTTCTAGGTTCGCAATCCAAGCAGGGGAAGCCGGAGAAGGAGGAGAATAACAAGCCTCCTCCGAAGGGAGACGCGGTAACAACATGTCTTGCCTCTTGCCTCAATATTACTTGAATGTTATCTAGGAGAGCGGTGTTTCCAGAAAGGAGGTGCAAGGCCTTGTAGAGCAGGCCCTCCAGAAGCAAACCAGTGCAATCAAACTGATGCTTGAAGAGAGAGCTAAGAAGGAAAGAGATGAGAAGGATGCGATGGCGAAGAAACGTGAGGGAGAAAAGGAAGAGACAGACAAAAACAAAGGGAAGGAGAAGACGAACAATAAGAATAAGAATAAGAGAAGACAGAAGGACGAGGGGGGCGAGGGGGCGAGGGGGGCGAGGAAGCAGACGGTGACGCAGGTGGCGGCTCTGATGAAGAAGGTATTAGTTGTAAGAGGCCAAGGAAGCACAACAACAACAACAACAACAGCAACAACAACAACAACAACAACCATGCTGATAATAATTGCAACAACAACCGATGTGCTAATAATTGTAGCCACAACAACAGCAACGATAATAAGCCTAGGGGAGACCAGCTCCTCGAGGATCTAATCACGCGCCTGGCAGCGAACGCTGCAAATAACACCCCTCCGCGCGGTTCAGGCCCCAGTGGCACCGCCAG
>WBZZ01002873.1:0-10000 GCA_019918135.1 Paulinella micropora
CATAAGTTGTGAAGCTCGCCTTTAATGCAGTACTCAACGACACTAGGCTAGAGCCAATGACGAAGAACTGATACAACATCACACTTGCTTGGCTGACTTTGAGGAGTCTTGGAAACGCAAATTATGTCTGGGAAGTCTATATTTTCTTCGTGCTTCGAGACATCGACACGTGAAAGTTCTCGTGCCGACAGGATTCCATCACAATGCATCTTTTCGTTATTTGCACACGGATACCTTCAAAAATCAGGGTTTGGTGTGCAATGGAGAAAGGAAACAAACTCCGTTGACCGGCCATGCAAAAAACGTTAATAACTCCTTCAACAATCCCTTTTTTACTTGAGAGGGCCTTACGGTTTAGCAAAACTCACATTGTCCACGAAAAATTTGTTAACGTTGTTGTTGTTATTGTTGTTGTTGTTGTTGTTGTTGTTGTTGTTGTTGTTGTTGTTGTTGTTGTTGTTGTTGTTGTTGTTGTTGTTGTGGTTGTTGTGGTTGTGGTTGTGGTTGTGGTTGTGGTTGTGGTTGTGGTTGCTGTTGTGGTTGCTGTTGCTGTTGCTGTTGCTGTTGCTGTTGCTGTTGCTGTTGCTGTTGTTGTTGTTGTTGTTGTTGTTGTTGTTGTTGTTGTTGTTGTTGTTGTTGTTGTTGTTGTTGTTGTTGATGTTGATGTTGATGTTGATGTTGATGTTGATGTTGATGTTGTTGATGTTGTTGTTGTTGTTGTTGTTGTTGTTGTTGTTGTTGTTGTTGTTGTTGTTGTTGTTGTTGTTGTTGTTGTTGTTGTTGTTGTTGTTGTTGTTGTTGTTGTTGTTGTTGTTGTTGTTGTTGTTGTTGTTGTTGTTGTTGTTGTTGTTGTTGTTGTTGTTGTTGTTGTTGTTGTTGTTGTTGTTGTTGTTGTTGTTGTTATAAAATTTAATGATAATAATACAACGGTTGCAGAGCAATCTAATTAATATTAATCAATATTAACTAAACCAGTGGCAAGTTGGTGTGTGGCTTTCGACTCGTTTATGTATACCCCCAGATAAACGCCACTTCCAGAAAATAATCTAGTCATCTCGTGCCGATTCGAGACCCCAGAGCTTGCTCACTGCACTATATGATCCAGATGCTCAAAAACAAAGAATATAGATGAGGAAAAGAGAGCCAGAGGACGTGCACTATAGTGGTCAACAACAGGGGAGGGAGAGGAGGAAAGGTAGTGAGAGAGGCAGACAAGAGCGAGGAGAACTAGCCTACCAAGAGGGAGAAGAGGAAGACAGAGAAGGGAGAGGAAGGAGGAGTAGAGACTCGCCAAGACCATGAGAGCAGTGTCCGAGCAAAAAGTGAGATGCTCACGCGCGATACTAAGAACATAGTATGGGGTAGGCAAACACCAGCAAATAGTCACATGCGCTGGAGGCCGAAGGAGAGAGCTGTAAAGAAAACCTTCAGAGCCAGAGAAAGCGACACAAGGTAGCATAGCCTAGCATACGCACAAGTGGTGGACGCCCGCCCCATAGCCACAAGGTAACCTGCAATGGCCATGGGCCCGACTTGTGGACCTAGGACTAAGAACCCGTGCAAGAGAGTCAGGAAAGAAAGGGAGAAAAAGCCCAATCATCTGGCCAAAGGAAGGGAAGACGGCGAGAGAGGGAGCAACCCCTAGCACGCTAACTGGGTCGGGAAGGCATGGAGAAGTGGGGAGAGGCAGTCCCACAAGAGAGGAGGGGCGAGTGGGCTGTGACAAAAGGGTCACAGATAGCACAAAAAGGGAGAGGAAAGGAAAAGAGAGAGAAAGAGAGAGAGAGAGAGAGAAGAGAGGGAGAGAGAGAGTTGTTGTTGTTGTTGTTGTTGTTGTTGTTGTTGTTGATTTAATTACAGTAATTAAACCAGTGGCATGATGGTGCATGGATAGCGGCCTTTAACCCCACGTCAAGGCAAGTAGATGTCCAATCATCCCCGGCCGACTCGGGACGCCAGAGCATGTCTCACTGTACTATAGGACTCTAGAGCTCAAAGTTCAAGAAATAAAGAGAGAGGAAAAAGGAGCAGAAGAGCATGCACTATAGTAAAACAACAACATAAGAGTGAGAGGAAAGGCTGTGAGGAGCGCAGACAAGCGTCGATAGAGGAGCAAGTCCACTGCAAAGAGAGAGAAGGAAGAGAGAGGGAAGATGAAGGGGGAGGAGAAACTCGCCATGGCCAATAGGAAAACAGTCTGAGCAACAAGGTAGAAGCTCGTTGTCGTTGTCGTTGTTGTTGTTGTTGTTGTTGTTGTTGTTGTTGTTGTTGTTGTTGTAAATTTAATTACGGTAATTAAACCAATTGCATGATGGTGCATGCATAACGTTGTTCAATTTAGTTGAATTATAAAATTTAAACAAAACGATTAAAATGCGAGATGGTGTTGTTGTTGTTGTGGTTGTTGTGGTTGTTGTTGTTGTTGTTGTTGTTGTTGTTGTTGTTGTTGTTGTTGTTGTTGTTGTTGTTGTTGTTGTTGTTGTTGTTGTTTTGCAATTTAATAATAATGATATATAATACAATTTAAACAAACGGATTAAAATGTGATAATCTGACTTGAAGTTAGAAGGTATTAATACTGATAATTCGGCTTCAGTCACAAGTTACAATGTACCACCGTGGCAATCTACCTGACCAGGCTTGAAAATTTCAAGTCAAAGTGATTTAAATTTGAATTCAATTTTCCAATAAAAACATATTTATTCAACCCTTAACCCGGCAATCCACATTCGTGGTTTAAAATCACATTTGTGGATCTTGTGGATTCACTATTAAAGGTTTTAAGCCACAAATGAGGCAATATTAACTTGATTAATATTAGCAGTACAATGGTTTCGTTGAAATTCTGAAGAAAAAACAAAAGCTAGTCACCGCAGGCTCACTAATATGACTAGCTAGGCAGGAAATTAGCCAAACCGTTCAAAAGTATTAATAGTTATATATAACAGCTAGCGAGTTGAATTTTTTAGATTTTTTTAAAATTTATACATATATATATAATATATATATATGTATATATATACATATATATACAATATATATATATATATATATATTTATATATATATACATAATGACTTTTATCATATCAAAGGAAACATAGTTCTGTAGAAGGGCAGAAGACACGGCCAACATGCCCGCCGATGTTGACGACTTGAAAGATTACCACACTGCGCAAGAGAACAGGCAGATAGATTGGTCGGTAGGTAGGTAGGTAGATAGGTAGGTAGGTAGATAGATAGATAGATAGATAGACCGATGTTGACGGCAGCCTTTGATTCTAATATTAGTAAATATTAATATGATCAGCTATGTATCTCCTGAGTAATCTGGAACTTAGTTTCTATGTAGCGTGCTGCCTAGCGGCACGGTTTACATCCTGTCTAGCGTTTTCTCTTTTGCCTGCAGAGCCCTGGGGTACAGACATAGGCTACTCGGCCTCCGTAAGCTTGCCCTGCTGCTTGTCAATGAGCAACAAGGCCAGGTTGTGGACGGGACCCAACGTGTCGTGGTGCTCGGTCCCGTGCGTCTTCTCCACACCTTGCAGTGCCCTGAAGTACAGAGGCTCGGCTTGCGCCACTTGCCCTGTTGGGCCGGCAAGAGAAGTTCCTAGTTCTTAATTGCAATGAGCAATGACCTTAAGCGCTTCGTTCTGAGTCTGTACTGGTGTCCAGAATCTGTATCTTAGCTCATTAGTAAGCTCTTGACGAGAGCTTTCAAACGAGCCACTGCAGAAGCGACAGCAACCAGCATTGGCTGAGGTCGAAGCACTTGAAGCCATTGCTCAATGTAGTTAAGAACTAGGAACTTCTCAAGTTGGCTAGGTTTTCGACCGCAGTCAACGTGTCCGGGTGCTCGACCCCCCCCCCCCCCCCCCCCCCCCCCCCCCCCCCCCCCCCAGCGTCTTTTCTCTTCTACTACCTATCTACCTATCTATCTATCTCCATGTGACCGCAGTCGACGAGTTGAGTCCTAGATATACATAAACACATATACATACATGCATACGTACACATACACACAGACAGACACACACTCTGATACACACATTCATGCACACATTAGATAGATAGATGGAGATAGATAGATAGATAGATAGATAGATAGATAGATAGATAGACCATAATGTTGGTGCTGCCCTGTTGCTCAATGAAGATAGATAGATAGATAGATAGATAGATAGATAGGTAGATAGATAGATAGATAGATAGATAGATAGATAGATATAGACCGACCATTGCATTAGGGCATGTTGCCAGGTCCTACATACATACATACATACATACACACATACATACATACATACATAACATAAACATAAACATAACATAACATAACATAACATACATGCATACATACATACATACATACATACATACATACATACACACACACACACACACATATATATATATATATACATACATAAATACATACATACATACATACATACATACATACATACATACATACATACATACATGCATACATACATACACACATACATACACACACACACACACACAGACACAGACACACATACATACATACATACATACATACATACATACATACATACATACATACATGCATGCATACAGACATACCCCCAGGTTCTGTGTCAGTACTAGTTGCTTCAGTTGTAGTAGTAGCAGCAGGAGTAGCTGTTGTGGTTGTTGGCTCCGGTGTTGTTGTTGCAGCAGGAGTAGTTGTTGTGGTTGTTGGCTCCGGTGTTGTGGTTGCAGCAGGAGTAGTTGTTGTGGTTGTTGGCGCCGGTGTTGTTGTTGCAGCAGGAGTAGTTGTTGTGGTTGTTGGCTCCGGTGTTGTGGTTGCAGCAGGAGTAGTTGTTGTGGTTGTTGGCTCCGGTGTTGTTGTTGCAGCAGGAGTAGTTGTTGTGGTCGTTGGCTCCGGTGTTGTTGTTGGTTCAGGTGTTGTTGAAGTGACTGTAGTTGTGGGAGGGATGGTGGTGGTAGTAGTGGGGGTGGTGGTGGTGGTAGTGGGGGTGGTGGTGGTAGTAGTGGGGGTGGTGGTGGTAGTAATAGTGGGGGTGGTGGTGGTAATAGTGGGGATGGTGGTGGTGGTGGTAGTGGGGGTGGTGCTAGTAGTGGTAATAGTGGGGGTGGTGGTGGTAGTAGTGGGGGTGAGGGTGGTGGTGGTAGTAGTGGGGGTGAGGGTGGTGGTGGTGGTAGTAGTTGGGGTGGTGGTGGTAGTAGGGGTGAGGGTGAGGGTGGTGGTAGTAGTGGGGGTGGTGGTTGGAGGGGCTGTGGTGGTGGAAGCGGTAGCGGGAGCAGTCCAGTCCATGCTTGTAGTGGTAGTGACAGCAGTCGAAGAGGTCCTTTAAGCAAGTCAGTATACATGTATGTATGTATGTATATGTATGTATGTATGTATGTATGTAGTATGTATGTATGTATGTATGGATGTAGTGGTAGTGACAGCAGTCGAAGAGGTCCTTTAAGGAAGTCAGTATACATGTATGTATGTATGTATGTATGTATGTATGTATGTATGTATGTATGTATATATGTAGTGGTAGTGACAGCAGTCGAAGTGATCCTTTAAGGAAGTCAGTATACATGTATGTATGTATGTATGTATGTATGTATGTATGTATGTATGTAGTGGTAGTGACAGCAGTCGAAGAGGTCTTTTAAGGAAGTCAGTATACATGTATGTATGTATGTATATATGTACGTATGCATGTGCATTGCATGCTTGTATGTATGTTGTATGTATGTATGTACGTATGTATGTATGTACATATATATATGTATGTATGTATGTATGTACGTATGTACGTATGTATGTATGTATGTATGTATGTAGTGGTAGTGGCAGCAGTCGAAGAGGTCCTTTAAGGAAGTCAGTATACATGTATGTATGTATGTATGTATGAATGTATGTATGTATGCATGTACGTATGCATGTATGCATGTATGTATGCATGTTGTATGTATGTATGTATGTATGTATGTACGTCGAAGTGATCCTTTAAGGAAGTCAGTATACATGTATGTATGTATGTATGTATGTATGTATGTATGTATGTATGTATGTATGTATATATGTTGCATGTATGTATGTATGTATGTATGTATGTATGTATTTAGTGGCAGCAGTCGAAGTGGAAGTGATCCTTTAAGGAAGTCAGTATACATGTATGTATGTATGTATGTATGTATGCATGTATGTATGTATGTATGTATGTATGTATGTAATGGTAGTGACAGAAGTCGAAGAGGTCTTTTAAGGAAGTCAGTATACATGTATGTATGCATGTATGTATGTATGTATGTATGTATGTATGCATGTATGCATGTATGCATGTATGTTGTATGTATGTATGCATGTATGCATGTATGTATGTATGCTGTATGAATGTATGTATGTATGTACGTATGTATGTATATTATGTATGTATGTATGTATGTATTTATGTGTGTATGCATGTATGTAGTGGCAGCAGTCGAAGTGGAAGTGATCCTTTAAGGAAGTCAGTATACATGTATGTATGTATGTATGTATGTATGTATGTATGTATGTATGTATGTATGTACGTATGCATGTATGCATGTATGTATGTATGTATGCATGACGAGTCTATGCTAGTAGTGGTAGTGCAGCAGTCAAAGAGGTTCTGTAAGTAATTCAGCGAGTATGTGAGTAGGTAAGTAGGTAAGTAGGTAAGTAAGTAAGTAAGTAAGTAAGTACTCGTCTATGCTAGTAGTGGTAGTGCAGGAGTCAAAGTGGTTCTGCAAGTAATTCAGCGAGTATGTGAGTAAGTAAGTAAAAAGGTAAGTAGGTAAGTATGTGAGTAAGTAAGTAAGTAGGTAAGTAAGTAAGTAAGTAGGTAAGTAGGTAAGTAAGTACGTGGTTCTGTAAGTAATTCAGCGAGTATGTGAGTAAGTAGGTAAGTAAGTAAGTAGGTAAGTAAGTAAGTAAGTAAGTAAGTAAGTAGGTACGTAGGTAAGTAAGTAAGTAAGTAGGTAAGTAGGTAAATAGGTAAAGTAAGTAAGTATGTCTGCAGGTATGTGCATGTGCTTTTTAAGTACCAGTCCATGGTTGAGGTGGTACTACTTGCGCTTGTCCAGTCCATGGTTGAGCTACTTGCACTACTTGTCCAGTCCATGGTTGAGGTACTACTACTTGCATCACTTGTCCAGTCCATGGTTGAGGTAGTACTACTTGCACTTGTCCAGTCCATGGTTGAGGTTGACGTAGGCATATTTGTCCAGTCCATGGTTGAGGTACTACTACTTGCACTTGTCCAGTCCATGGTTGAGGTAGACGTAGGCATATTTGTCCAGTCCATGGTTGAGGTTGACGTAGGCTTATTTGTCCAGTCCATGGTTGAGGTCCAGTCCATGGTTGAGGTGGTCCAGTCCATGGTTGAGGTAGACGTAGGCTTATTTGTCCAGTCCATGGTTGAGGTCCAGTCCATGGTTGAGGTGGTCCAGTCCATGGTTGAGGTCCAGTCCATGGTCGAGGTAGACGTAGGCCTAGATCGATCGATCGATCGATAGATCGAGATAGACAGACAGATAGATATATTGGTGTTTTGTCTATCAGCGTTGCATATCCGAGGACATAGGCAGCCATGGATAGATAGGTAGATCGATGTATACATACACAGCTAGCTAGCTAGCTATAGTATCTATCTATCTATCTATCTATCTATCTATCTATCTATCTATCTATCTATCTATCTATCTATCTATCTATCTAGTCATTTCATCGACCATCCCTGCTTGACACTGCAAACGATTGGCAACTCCAAACCCAATACACCGGTTCTGAGCAAGCCTTTCCTGTCCACATTTGTGTCACTGACCTCCGCCCCGATATCGTTGTCTGGTCACTGTCTACCAAGATATGTATTCTGATCGAGCTAACGTGCCCGGTCGAGGAAAACATCCTTGACGCACGAGCATACAAGACCAACCGATACAACGAGCTCAAATCTCAAATCGAGGACAACGGATGGACCTGCCACCTTCGACCAATCGAATGCGGGGCTCGCGGCATGGTATCGTTCTCTGTTCATCGATGTTTCCGCGCCTTGGGTTTTTCCCATCCCCAATCCAAATCCCTTTGCTTCAAGCTATCGTCCTGCGTAGCTCGTTGCTCTTTTGCGATTTATCGCTCCTGTGCAGTCAAAAATTGGACTAATCTTCCTCTAGTCCGTATTGGTGACTGCATTCCATCATAGCCGTCCAGTGTTGCATAGCCCGGGCTAGGTCCCTGCGGGGGTTTAGGCCTCATACAATGTCATCATTGTAGCTTGCGCAAGCTTACGGTGCTCAAAACACTTGGACTAACGGCTTGAACGGCTTCCTTTTCTTTCTCTTCTTCCTTGTCCTCCTCAGACCCCACTCTCCATTTTGCCTTTTTCTTCAAACCCCTTGGAGAAGATTTTGCTCATGTCCACCCTTACGAAGATCCTTCGAGCCTCCTCGAAAAGAAGAGTCCAAAAGTGCACGTCCATCCGGACTATAAGTCACAACCCGGCATTGTCAACCCGGATTCCACCCACAGTGTTGACGCCGAGACATACTCTCATTTCGTCCAAGAAGTGCCCCGAAAGAACCAATCGAAAGAAGAAAGCACCTGATTTTGCCATCAACACCAAGCGTATGGAAAGACATTGAAGAAGAACTGCAATCCGCCCTCCCTCTCATCCTCCCCTTATCTCTCATCCTGCATTCCGTCATAGCCGTCCAGTGTTGCATAGCCCGGGCTAGGTCCCTTCGGGGGTTTAGGCCTTTACACAATGTCATCATTGTAGCTTGCGCAAGCTTACGGTGCTCAAAACACTTGGACTAACGGCTTCCTTTTCTTTCTCTTCTTCCTTATCCTCCCACTCTCCATTCCTAGATTGCCTTTTTCTTCAACGTCCTTCCTCCTCTTCTTTTTCCAGAACACAGTCTACCCGTGATTCCCATCCCGGACACATGCACAGTCCACAAATTATTGTTTGATGTGAAACTGCGTTCCTTTGCAAGGACTACATTCCTTTGCGACATCTCATCTATCTATCTATCTATCTATCTATCTATCTATCTATCTATCTATCTATCTAACTATCTACAGCTTACCTGCTAGTCGCTTCAACAATTTCCTTACCCGCGCAATCAAATCCCTTTCCCTTTCCTTTTCCTTTTCTGCCTTTCAAGTCTTTGCCATTCGAATTCTTGTGCTGCTTGCAGTCTTCACCCTTTGAGTGCTTGCTGTCTTGGCCCTAGGTAGATAGATAGATAGATAGATAGATAGATAGATAGATAGATAGATGGATGGATGGATAGATAGATAGATAGATAGATAGTTCTTCTTCTTCTTCTTCTTCTTCTTCTTCTTCTTCTTCTTCTTCTTCTTCTTCTTCTTCTTCTTCTTCTTCTTCTTCTTCTTCTTCTTCTTCTTCTTCTTCTTCTTCTTCTTCTTTTGCTTCTGCTTGCTTGCTTGCTGCTTGCTTGCTTGCTGCTTGCTTGCTTGTGGCTGCAGGCTGCCTGGCTGGCTTGCTTGCTGGCTTGCTTGCTGGCTTGCTTGCTGGCTTGCTTGCTGGCTTGCTTCTGTCTTCTGTCTTCTTCTTTCTTCCTTCTTCTTTCTTCCTTCTTCTTTCTTCCTTCTTCTTTATTCTTCTTTATTCTTCTTTCTTCTTTCTTCTTCTTTCTTTCTTTCTGTCTTCTGTCTTCTTCCTTCTTCTTCTTTTTTTTTTTCTTCTTCTTCTTCTTCTTCTTCTTCTTCTTCTTCTTCTTCTTCTTCTTCTTCTTCTTCTTCTTCTTCTTCTTCTTCTTCTTCTTCTTCTTCTTCTTCTTCTTCTTCTTCTTCTTCTTCTTCTTCTTCACCTTGACGCCTTTTCCAGCTTTCCCGCTTGTATCCATGCAACCACCATCTGTATACGATAGATAGATAGATAGATAGATAAATAGTAGATAGGATAGATAGATAGGATAGATAGATAGATAGATAGATAGATAGATAGATAGATAGATAGGTAGATAGA
>WBZZ01002874.1:0-12500 GCA_019918135.1 Paulinella micropora
TCCTTGATACTTCGGCGGTTAAAACCTCAGGAAACCAAACCATAGCAGGAATCAAGACATTTAGCAGTGGTCTTGAAATAACAGGAAATTCAACGAATGCGACAACAAAGGGAACATTCGTGGTTTTTAACTCCACAGCCAATATAGGAACTATGGGATGCCTTGATATGGGCACTGGTGTAAATTATAACTTTGAAATAAATGCGAAAAAAATAAGTTTTATTATTGATGGGGCAATCGTCGGTTGGGTAAATGCTTCGGGGCTAGATTGTAATAGTAGCAAAATAGCCAACCTTGGAACTCCGACATTAGCGACGGACGGAGCGACAAAAGGGTATGCGGACACATTGGACGGACAAAATGTAAAACTAACAACAGACCAAACCATAACAGGAAGTAAAACATTTAATGGTGCGAGCACTGTGATAAAATATCTAACTTTAACGAACAATGCTGATTTTAATAATCAAACTATCATGGCGGAAATATAACATATAATGGGGCGAGGATATTAAACCAAAATGGAGGAGATATATTCTTTTCACAGACATCAGGTGATTATCAATATTTCTTATTTACTCTAAATACTGCTACAAGTGGAACCGCGAACCAAAGAGGTTATGTATTTACGAATGTAGCATTTGATGCAAAAGGGTCGGGACTTTATATTTCAAAACTTTTGGATAATAAAAGTGCTTCGTCTGACATTGTCCGTTTTGACAATGCTGGGGGTATGCGGTTTTATGGTGCTTTGGATATGAATTCAAACAACATAACAAGTGGCGGAACAATAACGGGAACGACAATTACTTCAACCGCTGGCATGACTACAACAACATTAACAACGAGCGACAATATAGTAGTAGGTGCTGGAAAAAGTGTTTTTATAGATAGATCAGGATATACAAACACAAATAACAAATTAGTTTTGTGGGATGGTGGAACAGGCTCCACAACTGCTTTTAATGGATTTGGTATTAAACTAGACACAATGATGTACAATGTCAATGCTACAACTGATAATCACATATTTTACTATGGTGCTACAAATGAGTTATTCAGAATTGGTAATGCGGGAATTACTGCTTCAAAGGCAATAACGGCAAATGCGGGTATATCTGTTGTTAATAGCACAGTCGACATACGCGGGGAAGCAAGAAGTGGGTCTCATGCTACACCAGTCGGGTTATATGTCACAGCCAATCTTGGAGCATCTTCTGCTGGTGTTGAATTCAGACACAGCAACCGGACACAGGGAGTTGGTTTTGGTTATAATTCAATATATGCTACGGGAAGCAGTACAAACCAAGATTTAAATTTTTATGCGAGGGGGACTGGTGTAATCTATGCTCAGAGTGATACAAGCATGACGACAGCATCCAGCGGATTTTTAACATTAAGAAAAAGACCACAAAATACGACCAACCCACAAATATTTATGAAAGCAGGAGACTCATCAGGTTATGCGGTGGTAATGAATACAGGTGGATTATTACATGCTTGGTCGACTTCATTATCAAATGGTGAAAATAATACGGGTTATGTTTATTTGAATGAGGGATCAAATACATGGACTTCTGGTTCGGACAGGAGATTAAAATCAGATATTAAAACACTAGACTGCGGGGATTGTTGCGAGAAACTAATGAAATAAACTGCTGTTCATATTATTTGAAATCAGATAAAAAGAAAGAACAAAAGAACCACGGATTTATTGCTGATGAAGTTAAAAAAATATTTCCAGAGTTTGTATCCGAAAGTGGAATAAAAGCGGATGATGGGGATGGAAACTTTGAAGGTATAACATATACGGACTTTATACCAATACTGGTTAGTGCTTTTCAACACATGGCGGAAAAGGTAGTTAATTTAGAAAAACAAAATAATAATCTCATGAATATACTACAAGACCAAGCAAACCAATTAGCAGAAATCAGAGTGGCCGTTCTTGATAATGTCAAACAATAATACAACTAGATTTCATAGACCACCGCCAGTCATTGAAATAGATGGCGAACTAACTCCAGAATTAAAGTCTCGCGTTTTGGATATTGAACTAAAGACAAGAGAAAAAAATTGACAATGAAATTGAGAACGAATGGAATTGCTGTATGTCAAATAAGAAAACCGACAGCAGAATGATTAAATACTTATTTCAAATGGGTATCATCGTTGCCATTATAGCCCTTTGTATAGTGAGGCTATCTGAGAAGAACTTACCATGCGAGGTTGCTAATACTTATGTCGGAATCCTAACATTACTTATAGGCATATGCCTTCCTTCTCCAAGTTCTGGGGGTGGCAAGAAGTAAATTAAGATAATAAACTGATTTTGTATAATAATGAAGTATTGCCATTCGTGTAAAATCTTCTATCCTCCCATATTTTTTATAGGCAAAAAATGGAAATTGTGTAAGGAATGCGATTCGTGTCGCAAAAAAAAAGAATATCAATAATGAAATATGTGTTCATATGAATAAACAGAAATATTGTTTGCTGTGTATAATGTCGGAAAAAAAACCAGAACCGATTACTCATTCTGAACCATGGATGGAGTGGTTGGATTAAATATCATTACATTCATACATATGTGTCATATACCATCTATTATCACCCGCACACATTAAAGGCAGTGCCTCATCAAAACTACGACACATATTATTTCCGTTATTTATGAAAACACACTTAAACCCAGTATCTACCCCTTGCTTTATACAATAAGCACACGATTCATTCTTTTTTTCTGAGTATCGCGAGTAAAAGTCGCAGGCAGTCCGCGACATAGCAGATAACACAAATAATAATATTATAACATATATTTAACTCCCGCTTTTCCCCTCTTCTTTAATTATATTATTATAAATTGCTTCTCGTTGCTTATCTGATAGCGGTAAGCGGTAAAGGATATTTTGAGGTTTTCTGAAAATGTTGGGGTTTCTATTCACTAAGTTCTGAGTGATGCGGATTTGGTCAATTTCCTTTCCTAGCCTTTCCAACTCTTCAAGTTGTTGCTCGTCTTTGCTTTTTTCTTTTTTATTTTCCATTCTATATTATAGTGGATATAAAAAATGCCACACGAAAAACCATTTTTTGCGTATTACAACGAAGTTAAACGCGAACATAAGTATTTATTGGAAGACGCAGATGCTGATTGGACTGACAAGTTAATGAAGGTATCAATAATCAAGCCCGCGAGAGGCTTAGAGCGGATAGATTGTTGGATGCTTCAACAAGAAGGGGGAATACTATGGAGGATTTAAAAGATAAGATTAGTGCGTTGGACAATAAGCAAAGTATTTATGCAAACATGAATTACCATGAACTGAAAGCGCACCTCCAAGATGACGGCATTGATATGAAAGAATTTGAAAGAAAACACGGAACTGCCCCCATGAACGAACAAATGATTGAAATGCGAAAATTAGCAATGGCTACCGATAAATATGATATAATGCACATAGAAGACAATATCCAGCAAATGAAGCGTGATATAGCACAATTGGTAAAACAAGAATATAAAGAAGAAGACTTAAAACGATTAACCGATAAGGGTTTAACATATATGAAAAACAAAGGCAAAGCGGACAAAACTCGCGTAATACGAAGAGAGGATAGAAAGCAAGCGGAGCAGGATTATAAGGAATGGAAAGAAAACCTAGAAGAGTGGGAGAGAAAACACCCAGATGATGCTTTAATAGAAGCACAGATAGGCGACGAACAGAATCCGGAGAAGACCAACATAGAAAAAGCACACGAGGAATTTACTATTGACAGGCCAGTAATAACAGAGTTAGATAGCAAAAAACCGCCCAAATTTAAGAATGACTTGGAAATACAACCAATTAAAACACAAAGAGATGGTGTTGAATTGCTTCCTATTCAAAAAGAAGGAATATTGCCAGCAATGGGGACTATGGTTATATGTGCGAGCACTGGTGGAGGCAAATCAGTTATGATTTGTAATCTACTCGCCAAAAAGAACATGTTGAAAGGGTTTTATGATAGAATAGTTGTCTTTTGCTTAAGTCCGTGCCCGATTTTAGAAGACACTCTTAAGTTAAAAAAAGAAGACATAATCAAAGAAGATAAGCCTGAGTTAATGAGAGAAATATTAACTAAACAAAAAGAACTGATTAAGACGAAAGGTTTTAAGAAAGCACAAAAAATATTATTGTTATTAGATGACATAGCACAGAGTAAAACTTTTCTTTAAATCAGAAGTGCTTACCGAGTTGTTTTTCGCTTCAACACATGCTAAAGTGTCAGTCTGGGTAGCAACTCCGAGTTATACACAACTCCCACGAAGAATAAGAATTAATTGTCATTGGATGATTATTTTTAATGGAGTAAGGAGAAGCGAACTTGACAGACTGGCAGATGAATATGAAAGTCCTTTTCTCACTAAAAAGGAATTTTACAATATGGTTAAATATGCCACAGCAGAACCTTATTCGTTTCTAGCAATTAATAATACTGCTAGTGATAGAACAACCCAGTTTAGAAAGAATTTCTCTGCCATATTACGGCTTCATAAGGATAGAGATATGACGAACTTGTAAAATTAAATTAAATGTTTTTTTTACCATAATATATGACATGACGGAATCAACTAAATTATACAAAACTTGCTATCATCAGGCAATCACACTTTGGCATAAACAAAATGCACAAGGAAAATTCGTAACAATTCGTAAAGGATCGCCCGAATACTTAGCAGTAAGGAAGATAGAAGAGGATATTAAGAGTGGTAAGATTAAGTGTCAATTAAAGCCAAAAGTAAGCAAAGTAAGTAAGAAAAACGAACAACCTATTGCCAGCGGGCAACCAGACCAAGTGCCAGACGAAGCATTGAAACGAAAGGCGCCAGACATAGCATCAGCAAAAAAATTTATCTCCCGAACCAAATGCAAAACCTGTTGAAATGTCTCCAGCACCTAAGGTTGAACAATCCTTACCAAAATCTGTTAATCCCACTCCTGTTGCCGTGCCAAAACAAACTACCGCAACACCAGCAAGTAAGATAGAAGCAATAGAAGATGCTTCTAAGGAAACTCCGCCACCAACTAAGGAAGTTGCGCAAAGAGCGACATTGATGTAAATCAAGCCATAGCGGATTTAAAGAAAATGAAAGAGGAAAGAATTACGCACAAGAATTTACAAATTATGAAAAAAATAATTAATGGCAATTGATAAAATAATTATTATTATATAATGATTAAAAAAACACATGCCTCCAATAGATTGTCTAATGAGTTTATTAATAAACTCAACGAAGGAAACAGGCCCGCGAGTGATGGGTTTCAACTAAATCAATTTGAATTGTGGAGTAGTCATGGTGCCCCATTAGTTAATCAACCATTAACTGAATTTGGCGACCTTGTCTCACATGAGAAGAGCACAATTCAAAACACATTAACTGACATTTCTGATAACAAAGAAAATGCGGATGTTGTTGATTTGGACACTGCTGTTAGCAGTTTGGCTTATTTAAAGAAAGCGGTTCAAAATGCTGAGGCAGAGAGTTTCAATTGACTTCACCACAAGATGCGAGACTTGACAATATACAAAAATCAGTTGATATGATTAGACAATCCGTTTCAAGTGAATAATTAATTATTTTTAAATTCTATTATTATTTTTTTATTATAGGAACATTGCGAATTTTACTATCCTACAACCACAACAAAAAAAAATGGAAGGAAAGGATTCTAAAAATACTGAGGAGTTGATGACCCTCAACAACCTCAGATATGAGTTGCCAGCAAATCTAGCACTCACTGAACAGGGAAGTATCTTTAAGAAGAACTTCTCTGACCAGCAGACTTACACCAGTTCGTCGGGAACTGAAATGATTTTCACACTACAGGCAAGCACTGATTTTGTTTATGGAAAGAATTGCTATTTAACATTTGATGTCAAGGCCGACGGGTTGGTTACGACCGCAGGGAATAACTGCGCGATTGGTTTTCAAAACACTCCCGCGACTGCTATTTTTGAAAGATTTTTGTTGGAAAGTAAGGACGGTAGCGAACTTGAACGAATTGAAGATTTGAATAAACTGGTGCGAAATACTCTCCCGTGGCATTATCCTTTTGATTATCGCCGACAGGCACAGATGGCGGGACAACGAGAGAATGTTGAAGTTAATGCTAATATTACCGATACTTCGGTTACTGATTTTGCTATGAATACTCCTACAGTCGTTGGCACTGGTCAAAACTTAAAAGTTTGTATTCCTCTCCATTACTTTTCGGGGGTGTTTAATGAAGAAACTCTCATTCCTCCCTCTCTCATTAGTGGTATGAGGCTTCGTTTGACATTTGCACCACCTCAGGAACCATTTGCCATTATCGGAAGCACTGATGGTAAGGTTTCTACTGGTTTTGATGGTTCTGCTTTGACTTACACTGTATCAAATCCAGTTGTAATGTTGGAGACATTTTCTCTTTCTCCCGCCGTCCAGAGAAATATTATGGAACAGATGGGAAGCAAGGATGGACTTCCATACACTTATGAAACATATTATAACCAAAAGGCAAATTCGGGCACTTCCGATGATTTCAATCTTCAAGTGAATAAGGCCGTTGCTCGCGCTCAATGTTTGTATATCGTTACTCAAACTGTGGTTGCTGATCATGCTAGTATTGATAACTTGGGAACTGCTCCAATGCCTTATAAACAATATCAATGCCGTATTGGTGATTGGTATGCTCCGCAACAAAAGATGGAACTCGGAGGAAGCACAGATACTTTGGCCGCCGTTCAACGAGGATGTGCAGAATTGTATATTAACAATCTCCAAGCGACTATAGGTATTCGCGATGCTTATATGTCTTCATCTGTTTCTCTTGAAAACTTTCGCAAATATTATGCTCCCACTGGTTCTACTGCTACAGATAATAATGGAGGATTTGCTACCATTATCCAGACACTCAACCAATCGCCACACATTGGAGCGTCTGGTCTGGCGGTTAATAACTCACGAACTGCCGAAGTTACTATTCGTTATGAGGCCGATTATAATGCTACTCGTGCCATCACCGCTTGGTTGAAATACGTCAAAGTTGCGTCTATCTACCCGTCTCGCTGTGTCGTAAAACAATAAAAAAAAATTAAAAAAAATTAAAAATTAAAATATATTATAATATAGCAATGTCTTTTACAATCTCCAACTTAGAAGACAAAAAGCGAACCCGCAAAAATTTCCTCCTTCGTGTCTCCTCAAGTGATAAAACAGAATCAAAATCCGCTTCTACTCACAATGGCCGTTTCGTTGTTGATCTCCCAGCAACTGGTCGTAATATTGATATAATCAGTGCTTATGTCGTAAAGAGTATCTCCATTCCAAATGTTTTCCCAAACATACAGAGTTATGCCAACACTCTCACATTGATTAAAACAACGGGATCTGCTACAAAAACGGCAATCGTAACAGAAAATCAATACACCATTGATACATTTATTACCGCTCTTCAAACTGCGGTTAATTCAGCAATTGCCCCTAACTCCGTAGTTATAACTTTGAACTCCGTTAATAAATTGAATTTCGCTTTCACTGGTGATACGTATGCTTTTGATTACGATAATAGCACGATTAGAGACAAGATAGGACTAACTGCCGATATTTCGGCGGCGGCGAGTAGCACAATGCAATCTATCGTGAATTTAATCGGTAAAACGGCCGTTTATGTTCATAGTCGTGCATTGAACCAGTCTGGTTTAGTTGAAGCAAAGGGTAATTTCTCTGTCGTTGGTAAATGCAATTTAGATAAGCCCTATGGAGTCCAGTGCTACTTTGAATCGTCAAACGATGTTGCCGATTATGTGCCATTTAATACAACAAAAAGTTTAAGATCTATTGATATCGTTATTAGAAATGCTGGCGGTGAAGTTTTGGAGGTTCCTTTAAACTTTGAGGTTAGTATTCTCTTGAAGGCGTATCATGCGTAATAAAAAAGAAAAACTATAAAATATAATGACTTTTATACAAAATTTAGATATACTATTTACATTGATACAAAATATTAACTCACGACGAAGACGACAACATAAAGAACAAATCCCCTGCGGTGTCAATATTGACCAGTTTTACAAATATTTGAAGACAAATCACGCACAACTAACCGAAGCATTAATCAAGGATAAGGACTTTGAATATATAAAAAAAAATGTCAATAGAGATAAAAAAAAAAATTGATAAATAAGCATAAATAAAAGTATTCTTTTTTGTTTAAATCTGGTCTTCAATCCAGTTTAATGAAACATAGATATTAGCAGTTCCGCCGCTTGTATTTTGTGCGGATACGGTAAAAGTCTTGCTTGGTCCTATCTTGATATTATATTGAGACAAATCAATGTATATGGACGAACCTCCAGACAACACATATGTAAATATCACACTTCCGCCAGTTCTTGTAGTTCCTGCCGTATCAACCTCTGCTAACGATGTGTTTGTATCGTAATTTGAATAAGAAGGTGTTCCTCCTAATGTGGTATTAAGAATAATTCTCGCGATACATGTTTTAGTATCTGAATTGCTGATACACAAATTCTCAAAGTAGATTATGTTGTAATTCGTTTTGCTGTTGAATGTGGCGCGGTTTCTAATAGTAAATATGGCATTCTCAGTTGATCCTATACTCTTGACATTATCATACGAGTTAGTTATAGCAATAGTCCGATCAATATTCCCTTCAACTGCCAAAAACATGCTAGCAGTTTTCATTACAACGGATCCAAGACTTGACGAATATGCCTTCGCATAAATAGCAAACGCCGCTTGATCCAATGATGGAGTAGTAGCAGTGCTCGCGTATTTAATTGAATGAATTACTTCCATTCGTCCAGTTCGCGGGTTTTCAATTTTGAATGTAATTTGACCGCTACCCAGATATTGAACAACTATTTCAAACACATTCAATTTAGTAAAATCAATCGTAGGGAAGTTTCCAGTATTATTACATTTATCAACATTCCACGCATATTGACTGACCACATTTTTTACGCTTCCCGCCGTTCTTACAACAGACATTCCCAAACGTGATTGTCTAAAACATAAATTGTCTGCTGGTGTGCCTATGCCAATATCGCAATTGAAACTATCTGCGGCGATAGATGACGGAAACAATGCGGAAAATCTAGCAACTAAGCCCATGCCACTTCTATATTTGGCTCGCTCAATAGTCCTAATCTGTGCTGTTGAATTACCTAAGGCGGATGTCGTTAAAACCGCCATTGAATTAGCAGACGATACCACCCCGCCATTAGTCCCCGTTTTGTCAAAGAATCGCGTATTAATACCATATGTAAATACATTTTGTAATACTGGCGACAAAGTGACCGTTCTCAATTCTCCAAAAGCAGTTGTTGGTAAAGCATCTTTAATGCTATCTATTGATAAAGAAGAAGATGATGATGTAGTTGATGAAGATGGTGTATTCGTGCTTTGACCAAAAAGGTTCATTTTATATTTATATTATATAAAATATGCCAATAATAATACATGATTTGCCAAGTGATATAGTTGGACACATAAGAACATTTGTTTATTCAGAAATGTCCCAACAGAATTATAGAAAAGAATTTTGTAATATATGCGGTTTGTCTCGCACATTCCAATCACATCCTCCTATTATAGCAGTTGATATTGATAATGTAGATGGTGTTCAGTTTTTCACAATCTGTTCCATTAATTGCTACAGACGAGAGTCTAATATTAGAGCAAGATATGGCGAACCGTCTTTAATCGTTGTTAAGTATTAATCTTTTTGAACTTTTTTTTTATTTCTTGTGCTTCTCCGTAATGGTGCTTTTACTTCCTCTGTCGCGGCTTCTTCTTGTGGCACTTCTTTCTTCTCTTTGATAAACTTATCAACAATAACGGCTCCAATCTTGCTTAATTGTCGTAGTTTAATATTTGTTATTATTCCCCCGTGGTCGTTGTAAATCTGTTCGAGCAATTTATACTTATCATCTCTGCTTGCTTTTTTTCCTAATGGTTGATATTTGCTTTCTTCTTCTCCGTTTTCACTTTCAGTTTCATTAATATTATTTAAATTCAGACATAAATCTATCTTTCTTCTTAACTCTAATTCTGTTTTAATTCCTTCTGCCTTAATTTCTTCAGGGTCGGCCACATTAACCCATGAATAACTAAATGAAGTCAACATATCACCATGACCAAGAACATTAGAAACCCATGTATTAAAATTCTCTATTTTCGGATTGGCAAAATTACTATACGACAAACTAGCATAAAGTTTCCGCAACATACTATTTTTCTGTGTGTATTCCGAAAGCCAAGGAAAGATTTTAATAATTCTTTTGTTTAGTTCATTGTTTTTTTGCTTATCAAGCACACCCTCTTTGTTGATGATAACTGCTTTTTTCTTTTTGAAGTGGTTCCGTATTGAATTTACTTGTTCAATTACGAATTCAGGAGTAAAAAGGACGACAGGTCTCTCAGTCCAATTTTTTTCTTGTCCTTCTCTCTTTTTTGCTAAATTATTTACCCTCAACCAACTTGGTTTATCTGGTATCAACTCGTATGTGTTTTTATCAAATATTTCCACGGGCCTCGCTCCAATTGCTATCATCAAAGCAAGTAGTTTAAGATAAGGGTCATTACTTAATATCATATCGTTCATTTTAGCCATTACATCACGAACATCAATCTGTATTTTTTGTTCATTTTTTGCTTTGACATCTTTTTTATACCCCTCAACAATATCAATCCGCTCGTCTTCATTCAGATTAAAATATTTATCAAGTTTGCTCATTTCATATACCTTTTCACTTTGATAAGGTTCTATTGCTTTTTTTCTTACCTCAGAAAGTCTTTGTCTTCTGCTGTTCAAATTAGGATACACGATAGCATATTTGGGATGTATGGCTTTTAGTGCCTCAAGTGCCTCTTCATCATTCGTTGGTGTGCTAAATAGCGATATAATGGCATTATGAAAGGCGATACTTGGTTTCAACTCACTATCGTAGAAGTTCGACACAACATCATAAATTTTATTTTCTGTAGTAGCAACTCTTAACTGCCTAACAAATTTTCTATCGTCTTCGCTCCACATCCTCAGTGTATATTAGACAAGTCTATAATTTTTTTAAATTAAAATACTCAGGTGTCGTAATTTTTCCTTTGGTTGCCGTGTCCGACGTTGGCCGAGGTCTTAATGACTACATTGTCCGAGGTATTAATGATTGAAAAGTAAACGTTGGCAGTCTAATATAAATAGCAGTGAGAGATTGAATAAAATTCGTTTTATTAAGGGGGGTGTCCAACGTTGGCCGACGTTGGCGACCTTTTTTCAAATTTTCCGAGGGGGTATAAACAAAAGGGGGGGGGGGGACCTATTTTTTTTTAAAAAAAGGTCGGACAGGTCGGACAGGTTGGACATGTTCAAAAATAGATATTAAAAAAAAGATAATTATTAATAAAATCGTTTAAAATTAACATTAAAAAGTGTCCGACGTTGTGTCCGACCTTTAAAATCATTAAGGCAACCTTGGACAGGTTGGACAGTGGATAATAAAATGAATTTAATAAATATCTCTCGCACCTGCTCACATATGAAATGGCTATACAACCATGGCCGAAGAGACGCCGATCGATAAAGTTATTCGTAGAAATTGCTTCCAAAATTTATGAAAAGCAATTTCCACGGATACAAGTTACTTTTAATTATGGAGCGAAGTTGGCCTTTGTAAAGTAAACATTGATAGGATCAGCAATTGAAGCAAAATATTTGTTCAGGTTTGAGCGATGAGCGAACACAAACAACTCCTCCTGAGTTTCTTGAAGGGGATTAACGACCATTACATGCAACCCCCGAAGCGTATTAACCTTTCCTGACTTGGATGCTGACTTGATGAAGCGTGCCTCCTTATATGCATAACCTTGTTGAGCAAAGCCAGCTAGCCTCATATTATCAAACTCTATTAGAAAGTTTAGAGGTTTATCCCTTTTGAATAACAAATAATGTCGGTCGCGATGTTTAAACTCTGGAATCAATCGAGTGCTGAGCTGTGCCTGAAAGGCGTCGATCGTCAGTGTCTGAAATACTCCCACGAGAGCCTCTGTGGCTTCTTTTGCTTCTGCTTCTGTGGCGGTCTTGGCCTCTGTCGACATTTTTGAGTTCGCACTTTTGGCTTTGAGAAAAAACCAATTATGCAAAGAATTCTCAAGAAAAAATCTAGTGGTTCTGATTGTTGCAAAAACAAATGGAGGGAGAGAAATAGACCCGCGTGTCTAATTTTTCCATTTTACTTATTTTGGACGGACACCTCAGACGGGGAAGGTGAGGTAAAAAAGCACACCGCCAAAATTCGGACCGCCGTGCCTTGGACTACTTTCAGTCTTTCTTGTTTTCAATCTCGCAATGAGTGAGGACGGAAGTATCAATGATGATAATATTGAATATGTTGAAAGAGAAGAACACAATAAATGGTTGGAGAAATTACAAGATAAAGGAAACAAAAGTTAATATCTTATA